>CM050170.1:180895395-180970395 GCA_027410445.1 Discoglossus pictus | reverse complement strand
GCAGTGGGAACCACTATTTGTATCCATCATGAGACAGTTGAAAATACGTTTATCGAAAACAATTTATATGCTATCTATCTATCTATCTATCTATCTATCTATCTATCTATCTATCTATCTATCTATCTATCTATCTCTCTATCTATCTATCCATCTATCCATCTATCTATCTATCTATCTATCTATCTATCTATCTATCTATATATCTATCTATCTATCTATCTATCCATCTATCCATCTATCCATCTATCTATCTATCTATCTATCTATCTATCTATCTATCTATCTATCTATCTATCTATCTATCTATCTATCTATCCATCTATCCATCTATCCATCTATCTATCTATCTATCTATCTATCTATCTATCTATCTATCTATCTATCTATCTATCTATCTATCTATCTATCTATCTGTCTGTCAGTCCGCCCGTCCAGCTCAAAATTTCTGAGAAAAACAGTTATTACACTGCATTCTGGGAAGCTGAGCCGGGACATGCAAATGTGCCCACAAATGCCTCGCTCTTCAATCCATAGCCATTATCAAACATGGCTTCCTTTAAGCTTATGCATGCAGTATTACACAGTTTTAATGCAAAGCCAAGGTTGGATTGTACACAAGCCAAGAATCCTATCCATGTACAGCTGTTTCAAGCTTACTGGCTGTCATCAGCATGGGGCGGGATCTCAGCTTGTGTTGTGGAAATTATGAGTAGGTAGTTCACCACAACAATAATTTATAATATGGTGGGCAAAAGAGCGATAGAAGCCTCCACCGTACAGTAGTACAGTAAATAAATAGTACATCTGTGTTTACATTTGAATGTCTAAAGCAAGTTAAAAAAATAATGCTCAGAATTCTGAGAAAAACAGTTAATATATATACAGGGTCAGGCCGAACTAACTCCCTTTTTCATGAATTCCTAATCTATACTAAATCTTTTATTACAGAAGTGGAATCTTATACAAAATCTGTAAGCACATTCTCACATAACACAACCTTTTAGATTTACAGCCTTATTAAATTGCGATTCGGCCAATTGAATAGGGCTTTATATAAGCACAGAGCATATTTTATTTACAGAAGTTTTTAGTTAGTGAAGACCTTGCTTTTGGATAGAAGTTATCTTACTAAATCCTTCTGTTAAAAAAATATGCTGTGTGCTTAAATAGAGCTTTTTTAAAATTTACTGAATCACAATTTAATAAGGCTGATAATGTTCAAAATTCAGTCCATCCCATGTGAGACATTCACGTACCTACAACCACACTCAGGACATTACTTCTTCATCAGCCCCCGCTGATGAGATCCATTTAGGTGTCTGTCTGTGGGTAGTTCTCCTAACTTCTGCACAATCATTCCTATGCTATGCTTAAAGCTGTGTAATACAGTGGCCATATGCCATCTTTAAATTGGATTTAATCACTGTGGTGTTATTTACATGTCCCCGCCCAGTTTCCCAGAGTGCAGTGGAATATCTGTATTTCTGGGAAACCTGAGCAAGCAACTTATTCAAATGTACTATATATATATATATATAAATATATATATATAAATATAAAAGAGGATGGGACATAGCAAGGGAAAACAGAGATTAGTAGTTGGGGATTGGTGGTGCACATAGCTGAATGTACATAGTGCAGCATGAAATCAAACTATATCCAAGAACCCTGACATGTTGAGTGTGGCTGAATGATCGAGCAATTGAAGCTCAGCTGTGATCTCAGCCTCCATTCACTTGGTTCAATCACTCTGAGCTTTTACAGACCCCCCAGGAAGTAATTAGCAATGATTAGCAGTCCCTATTGTCAAGCTGTAACCTTTTTGCATTAGATTCCATTTGTATCACATACCAGATTTGCTTGTTTTGGGTGTATCTGGATTCGGGTGTGCTGCTGGGCTGTACGAGTGCCTCCCTATGACCCCACAACATCTGGAGTACACTCTCCATACATCCAATACATGCTTAACATCTTCTGTAGAAGGGTTAATAAGTTATAACTATACATACATACATAAATATATATTCGCACATGGATTCTCCATATGACGCTGTGTAACTCATTTTTCAACTTAACAAAGTCAGTATTTAAAAATGTTATGACAGCAGGAACGAGCCTGCCATGCAGTGTGGCAAGTGTGCAGAACAGTTGTACGACCTGCATGCCACCCACAAAGCCAACTAACAGCTGAGAGCCCCATATCAGTGGCGGATGAGAGAGTGCAGTGATGGGAGAGACATGCTTGGAGTTGGGTTCAGCAGCACGACCTGTCAGAATGGAATTCTTACAATACCTAATTTACTTGTAAGGCTCAATTATATTGTCATGTTTAACATATATTCTTATTACAGCAGTAATTACTACACCATAATGAATGTGTTTACTATTATTTCTCTAAAGTAACTAAAAGAAGCATGGTCATTTAGGAAACCCCTTCTAGATCGCTACCTTGTCATGGTGAAGGAGTCTGTATACTTCAAAGAGGCTCAGAGATAAACCATGTAGGGTCATCCAAGATAGGCCGATCATTGCAGATAGATCAGACTGGAGAAGGAACTGGCAACCAAATGCAGTATCTTTGCCATGAAAGCCTTATGGATGAGCACAACCAGACAGCCTGGTGTGCTGCGTCCATAGGGTCACAAAGTGTAGGACATCACTAAACGACTAAACAACAGCAATTTAGGAAAACTAACAACATTAGTAGCTAAGTAAACCAAGAACAGAAAATCATCTTTGGAAAAATAATCTTATTCTGCCAGTGTCTAGAGGCTGACATAAGTATGATCCTTCCTGTCCAGTGTTTGGCTAGTGGTTACAAACCAAAATAATGCTGTTTTTGCAGTCAATACAGTAAAATCCCACCTAATGCTACCCCCCTTATTGATAATTCGCTATAGTTCTCTTTTCCACTCTAATTCCCCACTTAGCGCCAAACCTTGCAATAGTGCTGTTTTTGAGCGCCAAATCCCATTTTGCCCCTTAAATCCCCGCTTAGCGCTCTCTCCGATTCGCCATGGTACTGTCTGCACATTATGGCGATAGAATGCCCTGTTTAGCGCTATTTCTCATATTGCTCCTGCATGCATGAACGCCTGTGGGGCGCTAAACAGGGTATTGCTGTAGTTGTTAAATATTAAAAGCTGGTCACGAACAAGACCACAAAAAGAAAAAAAAATGGCAGTGTAATGGTGGCTTATCAGGTTATTTTGATTGTTCCCCAGAGACACCCACCAGACCCCTTTACGAGCAACTTTTTTTGCCACTCCAACCTGAACCCGGCTTTAAATACTTATCCTTATCCACTTTATTGAAGACGATGGGGTGACTCCCATTAGCAATTTAATTGCATTTAACAGGTATAGTAATATATAAAAAAATCTGCATTTCATTCGTCATTTCCTAAAAACATTTTTGTATTATGAAGTCTCCGCTCCCTAATATCATTACTTCCGTGTAGCTTTTAATATATTTTTTTCAAATATAACATTTTGTTTCAGGTGCAGCTTGCAATGTATTGGATATCTCCTACTAAGACGTCCGATTACTGTTTTCAGGCTTTAGTGGAGAAATAATAATTAAATCCCCTTCTGGATCGCTACCTTGATGTTGTGAATGGGCTTGTTTACGTCAATGAAGCTGTGAGCTAAACCATGTAGGGTCATCCAAGAGCCATAGCAGAGAGGTCAGACACATTGCAGTCCACTGGAGAAGAAACTGCCAACCTACTACAGTATCTTTGCCAAGAAAATCTTATGGATGAGCACAACCAGAGATATAATGATGTGCCTGGCGTGCTGCGGTCCATATGGTCAAGGAGAGTCGGACATGACTAAACAAACAAACAAACACAGAGTGCCTTTACAATGTAGCAAAACAGAACGGAAACGGAGAAAGTGGAGGTTTAAGATATAAGGGTAAAAGGAAGAAGACGAGTGATGGACAGAAGAAAAAGAAACAGTCCACCCTTAAATTGTATGCAATAGTTCCAGCCTGTGTTTGGGCCTCATTCAAATGCGATTTGGCCAATTGAATAGGGCTCTATATAAGCACAGAGCATATTTTTTTTACAGACGTTTTTAATTGGTGAACTATCCAAAAGCAAGGTCTTCACTAACGAAAAACTTCTCTAAAGAAATATGCTCTGTGCTTATATAGAGCCCTATTCAATTGGCCAAATGGCATTTGAATGAGGCCCTAGGTCTTTTGAGAAATCTAAGAGATATACCACCATATGGATCGCTACCTTGTCATGGTGAAGGGTCATGTGTACCTAGATAACGCTGTGAGCTATACCATGTAGGGTCACCCAAGATGGGCAGGGAGGTCAGACAACAAACTAGCAACCCAGTCCAGTATCTTTGTCAAGAAACCCATATGGATAAGCACAACCTGGCGTGCTGCGGTCCATATGGTCACCGAGTGTCAGACACGACTGAAGGACCAACCAACAACACCAACAAGAAATATTTATTGAAATAATTGCTTTACACCTATTTTGTAGATACTTTGAGTATCAAAAAGATTTGTTAATTTGTATATTGATCTATGATTATTTTGATTAATCCATCAGAGATTTCAAGTACTAGATTTTATTAAACTTGAACCCGAGGGAATAACAAAGAAATTCACACTTTGTAGTTATACATAATTATGCGCAATATGTCATTTCAGAATGTTTTCCTAATTATGTAAGAAAATAATGAAGCAAACATTTAATTACTTTATTCCCATTACTGTAATGAGAAAGGGTCTCAACCTATAGCAATTTATTGGAATATTTTAATCACACATGTACAAATAAATACAGTATGTGTCAACAATGTTGAATTATTCCGTTAACTTAAAGAAAAAAAACGTTCTCGTGTAAACTTCGAAGAGATTAGCCAAGTTCATGAGAATGTTGTGTTAATTACCATAGAGACAACTAAAAATAACTGATCTAGAGTCATATTGATCATTTCTCACCAGCTATTAAACTCTCAATCCATGGGAAATTAAAAATACTGTCATGTTCTTCAGCTTCCCCCACAAAACCCGTACAAATCCAATTCCTTTTTGCAAATCACTTACAATAACAAGATATTTATTATTTGTACTTTGGCGCATTCTGTGGGAAGGGATCTTAAGCAGCAATTTCCTTTGTAATGAAAGCAAAAGGAAAAGTGTTTAAATGGGATTGTGGGAGGCAATAAAACATAATTAATTGCCAACCAAACATGTTTTCAATGAAAGTGTAAAAAGTGTATGTTATTGGACTCATGGGTGGTGGGTCCTGAATAAAAGATTTGTAAGATCGAATCAATTAAAACCATGTAATGTCTGGAAAATAAGGCAACAACCTCTTAGTTTTTACTATTTGTCTCTCCGCTTCTGGATCGCTACCTTGTGTACCGGAATGAAGCTGTGAGTTACACCATGTAGGGTCACCCAAGATGGGCAAGTCATAGCAGAGACGTTGGATAAGTTGTAGTCCACTGGAGAAGGAACTGGCAACCCACTTCGATATCTTTGGCAAGAAAACCAAATGGATACGCACAACCAAACACAAAATATGCTACGGTCCATAGGGCCACCAAGTGTCCCCACATGACTTATTGACTTAACAACTTGTCTCTTGGGTTCTCCATATTGTCCTTCAGCACCCTCCTACCTCGATACATAAGTGGCTCACACTAAGGATGCTAACCGGTTGCATCTTTAGATGCACCGCAGCACACATGCACTGCAGCCAAGTGGTTGTTATTGGCTGCAAGTTTAAATAAAGTAGTTGGGTGTGGGCTGTAGTGCATCTTCAGACGCAACCCCAAGCAGGGGTTGAGATTTTGGTGGTGCAAATGGTGCATTGCACCAGGGCCTGCAGCTCTCAGGGGGCCCAGCGCATGTTACCACTTGCTCTCCCTTTGCAGGTGACCGCACACCCACGGAGGCCGCACTGACCCTGCAGCTCCTGACACTGCGCGGCAGGGACGCACGGATGACAGGTACTGGGGGCAGTAGGGAGTGAGGCTGGACTGGGGAGGTTAATATATATATATATATATATATATATATATATATATATATATGTGTGTATTCTATATTTTATATGTTTTATATATATATATATATATATATATATATATATATATCACATATATAGTTGTGAGCATGCGGGTCGTTGCTAACGCTGCGGGCTCACGTAGCAAAGCGAGGTCCGCAGTTGCAGGCAAAGAGCGCCGAAGGCGCTCCTTGCCAGCAACTGCAGGCTTTAGGCCGCATTTGCGGAGCGAGGGGCCGCATTTGCGGAGGTGTAGGCTCCCACCTCGACCTCAAAATTTACGGACTTAGCATCCAGAAATATGAGCTGCGGGACTTACAAAAAAAAACATTACGACCTCGCAAAAATACGACCTTAGCGCCCGAAACACGCTCACATGAAAACATTAAAACCAAAAGAAATACACACAACAAACACATAAAAAGCTTACCTACAGCAAGGGGGGGCACCCAGGACCTCGGCAAGTGAACTTACACCTCAATTTAAGTAGAAATTCAAGAGTTTAGACACCCGAAAATCCCCTAAGCGAAAGAAAAAATAGCCACCGAAAAAAACGAAAACTAGGCTACAGGACCCTAAACACGCAAAACAACACAAAACACATACGGATTTTCAGAAAAAGCCGTACGAGGTCCAACAACAAGGACGCAAAATCAGCCCCAGCCGCGTACCACATACATTAGGCGCCATTTTACAACACTAACTTACACAATGCGGAAGTACACAGCTACCCTAACGGATTTTCCTCGCGCATGCAGCCTATTTACACTACACACTGCACACATTGCTGACACTTACACAGCAGCTCCACAACAGTGCAAACCGACATTGTAAGCTGCAGCAACATCAAAACGGATTGTCAGCTCTTCAACACAATGCTTCCTGCATATATTACTTCAAAAAAGGTAAAGTATATTAATTTATTCATTTATTAATTATTTCATTAGCATACAAAAAACACAGACAACGCTGCTCATAGCACACAAACAACCAAACAGCCTCGCAATGAGCGCCCAAGGAAATCGGAACACCAACTAAATTAATGTCACAACCAAACACCATTACCTGCCTTACAATCTTATTGCCGTAATTTTTTGACGGGCAAGTCACAAGTATATCACATATATAGTTGTGAGCGTACGAGTCGTTGCTCACGCTTGCGGGCTCGCGTAGCGAGCCCGCGGCCCTCGCGAAGCGAGGGCCGTGGCTCGCGAAGCGAGCCGCGGCCCTCGCGTAGCGAGCCGCGGGCCTCGCGTAGCGAGGTCACTGGGCAAGGGCCTCAGTTGCTGGCATGGAGCGCCGAAGGCGCTCCATGCCAGCAACTGAGGCCCCTCGCGAAGCGAGGGCCTCAGTTGCTGGCGAGGTCACTGGGCACGGGTCTCAGTTGCTGGCATGGAGCGCCGAAGGCGCTCCATGCCAGCAACTGAGGCCCCTCGCGAAGCGAGGGACTCAGTTGCTGGCGAGGTCACTGGGCAAGGGCCTCAGTTGCTGGCATGGAGCGCCGAAGGCGCTCCATGCCAGCAACTGAGGCCCCTCGCGAAGCGAGGGACTCAGTTGCTGGCGAGGTCACTGGGCAAGGGCCTCAAACCCTCGCAAAATTCACGTCGCTAGCGAGGTCACTGGGCAAGGGCCTCAGTTGCTGGCATGGAGCGCCGAAGGCGCTCCATGCCAGCAACTGAGGCCCCTCGCGAAGCGAGGGCCTCAGTTGCTGGCGAGGTCACTGGGCACGGGTCTCAGTTGCTGGCATGGAGCGCCGAAGGCGCTCCATGCCAGCAACTGAGGCCCCTCGCGAAGCGAGGGACTCAGTTGCTGGCGAGGTCACTGGGCAAGGGCCTCAGTTGCTGGCATGGAGCGCCGAAGGCGCTCCATGCCAGCAACTGAGGCCCCTCGCGAAGCGAGGGACTCAGTTGCTGGCGAGGTCACTGGGCAAGGGCCTCAAACCCTCGCAAAATTCACGTCGCTACTCAAAAAACACGACACACAAATTACGACACTCGCTAAATTTTACGAGGCACGCAAACAACGTACGAAACACGTTACCACACATTACGACCTCGCAAACATCGGACGCAACACGCCGACATACAAACATTTAAAACACAATACATACACACAGCACATACATAAAAAACTTACCTACACCAAGAGGGAGCACCCAGGACCTCAAAAATGCAACTTACACCTCGATTGTACTCGAAATAAAACAGTTTAGAGACTAAAAAAAAAACGAAGCGAGAGAAAAAATGGCCGCCGAACAAAACGAAAACGAGGCTACAGCACTCTAAACTCGCAAAACACCACAAGAAACTCGCAAAACACCACAAAACACCTACGGATATTCCGATACAGACCTATACCACACATTACTCGCCATTTTACACCAATGCGGAAGTACACGACTACGCTAACGGTTTGGTCTCGCGCACGCACAGTGTTACACTGCACACATTCAGCATGCTTATACAGCAGCTCCACACCACTAATGCTGCAGCAGCATCAACACAGATTGCCAGCTCTTCATCACAATGCTTCAAAATAGGTACAATATATTCATTTACTAATTTAGCTACCTTACTATTTCATTGCCGTCATTTTTTGACGGGCAATTCGCTAGTATATATATATTCATTAAGTTACTACAGTGTAAAACAAATAAAGGTGCTTTTGATCTGAAACAAGTTACAATTTAAAGCTCTACTGCATGTTAGAAAATGACTCACAATAAATATTTAATTAAAAAACAATAGAAATGGCCGATTTCTTTAGTTCACTAGCAATATAATATACCTGTGTATATCTTTGCATACTTTATTTTATTAAGAAGTGATTAAATGTTATATATTTTTCTGCCTAGAATCTTACAAATTGTACCTGCTTGGGTCTGCCTAATTGGGTTCTCCCCTCTGCAGCTCATGAAGCCAGTGCATTTTTAAGTATAGGGTATGTAGTGTCTCATAGTAACCAATCAGTCACAAGCTACTTGAGAGAGGTCACTGACAGGCTAATTTGAAACACTAGACTTCACAGTCTGTGTTTTCGTGAGCTGCATGAGATACAGAGGACAGACAAATTGATTTTAGGCAGAATAAAAAGAGGTTATAAGCACTTCCTAATAAAAATAAGTTCTGTTTGGCATGTGTCTACTCCGTCACAATGTCCGTACATTTGCATATAATATTGTCAGGCCTCTCTAAGTTTACATCAGAGCGTTTTTTAATACATACTGTATTTATTATACACGAGTGATTAAAATACCCCAATACATTGCTATAGCTTGATAGCCTTTCTCATTACAGTAATGGGAATAAAGTAATTAAATTATTTTCTTGCATAATTTGGAAAACATTTTGAAATTAGATATTGTAAATAATTATGTATAACTGGAAGGGACAGCGAGCCAAAGCCAAGGCTCTCACTTTATATACTTATATATCTCAGGTCTGAACTTGAATTTAACTTTTGCTATTTGCAGATCATGTTGTGATCTTTTGTATCTACTTAGTATTGTTTTTTAACATTATGTTCCTGGGAAATTGAGATCAGTGAAATGCTATAAATATCCAAATATTCCCATTTTCACATGATCATATACTGAAGTATTATGTAAAAGATAACCATACATTAGACTTATTGATAAAGGGGAAAAACTTTAAACTATCTGAATCTGAAAAGGTAGAAATAAATCTGGTCTAATATACTTATGGGACAACTGGATGGTGGTTATATATATATATATATATATATATATATATATATATATATATATATATATAAATAAATATATACAATATTTAAATTTAGGAGGGAGAATGGGGGATAGAGACACAGGGGAAAGGGACACAAGGAGGGAGAAGGGGGGATAGAGACACAGGGGAAAGGGACACAAGGGAGGGAGAAGGGGGATAGAGACACAGGGGAAAGTGGGAAAGAGAGAAAGATGGGGAAAGGTACACCGGGAGAAAGGGGGGGGGGGACACAGGGGAAAGAAACACAGGGGAGGAAGGAGAGGGAAAGAGACAGAGCTCGAAAGGGACACAGGGGAGGGAGAAGGGGGAAAGAGACACAGGGGATAGGGGGGAAGAGACAGAGGGGAGAGAGAAGGGGGAAAGAGACACGGGGAGGGAGAGAGGGGAAGAGACACAGGGAAAGGAGAGGGGGAAGAGATACAGGGGAGGGAGATGGGGACAAGAGACAAATAGGAGGGAGAGGGGGGAAGAGACACAGGGGATAGGGGGAAAGAGACAGAGGGTAAGGAGAGGGGGAAGAGACACAGTGGAGGGAGAAGGGGGAAAGGAACACAGGGGAGGGAGAGAGGGGGGAGACACAGGTAATGGGGGAAAGAGACAGAGGGGAAGGAGAGAGGGAAGAGACACAGTGGAGGGAGAATGGGGAAAGGAACACAGAGGAGAAGAGACACAGGGGAGGGGGGGAGACAAATGTAATATTATACCGTCATTTATGATGGGTAAACAACTAGTGATGGGCATAAAAAGTTTTCAGAGAAAATCGAAATTTTTTGAAGTTTGTTATATCACTTCCTCAGAGCTCGATCCTGTGGGTGTGTTTAGGTATCTATCAGTGGAAGGTGTAGTGGGGAGGAGGGAGCAAGGAGCAGTTAACAGTCACTGTTAGATAGTTTGAACAGATTTAAATTCACACCACACTTAAAGGCCCAGGAGCAGCAAGTTTGCATCAATAGATGCAACCACATGTCTCCACAAATATAAACACCTCTCTCACATACACTTCTACCAAAGTATCATAGATAACTCCAGATTCCAGCAGAGGTATTAGAAAAAAAAATAGCTTGATGATTTTTTCCATACTTAATTTCACTCTTACTCAGACTCAAAGTTTATAAAAATACATATTTGTTTTTTAGTGTTCAGTGGCACTTATTCTTATTCTTACAGTTTTTTGTAAAGCGCCAACACATTCCCTATACTGTACATTTATGTTTACTTTAATATTAGCTGGTTTCCTCTCCCTCTACAGTGTACAGCTGACTTCTAGCTGCCTATATGATCGTTTAATGTACTTTAAAATGTTATGTTGTAAAATGTAGATGCTTTCTATATTCTATATTTTAAAAATATGGTATTATGACATATAACTATATATATGCATTGATAACATAGTTGTAATATAGTTATCTTTACAGGACCACTGTAGTGTATTTAAAAGTTGTTTGCTGGGCATAGACTATTAATAACAGTATACAATTTAAAATAAATACAAGTTGACATTTTTCTTAGCTTTAAAGCTGTCAGTTTTCCCCTAAAGCAGAGCTTTGTATCTCGTCCTACCTGTGTCTATCAGGGGCGTGGCCAGCTCTGCCTGTGTGCTGGACTTTCACGGAACCTCACCCAGTGGCAGTGTATGAGCCATCATAGCTCCAGACATCTACTGAGCATGCCCAGTCTAAAGCAGAACCTACACTGGTCAGGCCTCATGTTTAATCCAGCAAACATGAAGAGTTGGCCACAACCCTTATAGACACAGGTAGGAGGCTTTACTTGTAGAGAAAACAGACAGTTTTATAGCTATAGTAAACTTTTCCCATTATTAGACTTTGTAACGGAACCCATCACTGTTTTACCCTGTTTTATGATTATTATGGTTAAAATATGATCCTAATATATGTATGTTGGTTGATGCTCTGCAGAATATTGTCCCAGACATTTACAGCTACTTGGCATGGGAGATAATCTTGTTACAGCGACTCTGCATAAGATAAAGGAAGTCTATTGTATACAGTGTTTTCATTCTCAGATAAGAACAAAGAAGTGTAATTGAATCAATGTCTGATTGTATCAAAGTTACCAGGGAGGTGTGACCCCCCTATTGTTCTCTTTATGTGTATTGTGTGTGGCCAAAGAGATGTATATATATTTCTGTAAAGGTAGATAAAGTCAGTATTCATTTGACTCCCAAATTGTGTGTCGTCCAATATTGGAGGTCGGGAATGGTGAAACTGAAGTGCCTCTTGGGTATTTTACCGTATACCAGCGGAGATTTTGGACTGCGTGTTCCAGCTCCGTTACATTTGGTGGCAGTGGTGGGATTCAAACCTCACAGCAGACCGTTGTTCGGCAGTTACAGCCATTTGGGAAATTTGCTATTTCATATGGAACCGAAAGGAAAGGGTATGTGAATAGACCCGAACAGATAGTGAATGGAGACAGTCTATACCAAGTTGAAACGGGCCACGCTAAAAGAGTTATTGGAAGCAAGGGGAATTATTGCCAGCAATAAAACCAAAGCTACCCTTATTGTTGAACTCATGGAGGGAGACCGGGCAGCTGCTGCAGCACCTCTTACGGACAGCACACAGAATGAGTTTGGAAGAGAACTCCAATGCAGACTGGCCCATTTCCCAGGTACGCCTCCCACAGAAACCTTGGAAAGGATTATGTCCGATGTCCACGAATACATAATGGGAAAGCAGCGGGCAGACTGGAGGTCCAGAGAGGGGTCCCTAATCACACCACACATAGTACCGGGGAAGCCTAAACTCCCGTACCATGCTTTTAAAAACTATGTGGAGACCGAAGACATTGATGGCTACTTGCATGACTTTGAGAGATTATGCCAATTACATGAGATCAACGCCGCCGACCAGGTAACCCTGTTGGTGAGTAAGCTAGCGGGCCGGGCAGCAGAAGCCTACCGCACCATGCCAGACGAGGATAGCAGAGACTACCAGAAAGTAAAGCAGGCGATCCTGGACAGGTACGCAATTACCCCGGAGGCATACCGGCAGCGGTTCCGAGAAAGCCGAAAGACGGAGAAAGATACTCACATGGAGTGGGCGCACCGCTTAACTAGGGCGGGCAAAGGTTGGGTACAAGCCGCACAAGCAACCACAGTGGAGGACATGCTACAATTACTGCTACTGGAGCAATTCTTCCAGGGGTTAACCCCGGATTTACAAAACTGGCTGAGAGATCGGAAACCGCGCATCTTAACTGAAGCCGCCAGGTGGGCAGATGAGTACCAAGATGCCAGGAGGGCACAGCAGGCACAGGCACGGTCCATCTTGGGAGCTGCTAACCGACCGCCCACCATTAACCCCAACCCAGCACTGCGTCCGGGTGGTGGGAACTACCAAACCCCTCCACGGTACAACAATGCCCGATCTTTCATCAGGTGCCACACGTGTAACCAGCAGGGCCACATGCAAAGAGACTGTCCCAGAAACAGAAACCGCTCCACGTGGAATACTCCAACCAATTCCCCTGCAAACCGGGCAGCAGTACACTGCTACCAGAGTGAGCCTCGACAACCTTTCTTCGGGACCCAGTCTAATGAAGAATCTTTGGGCACCCTCCACGAGGTTAACCCAGTACAAGCAGCTGCAGACAACCGACAGGGACACCGCCAAGGGGTACACGTAGAGGGAAAACGCCTTCAGGGTCTGCGCGATTCTGGGGCCACCATAACCCTGGTTCGCAATCACCTAGTCCCCAAGCACCAGCTCACTGGAGAATATGTGGCAGTCCGGGTGGCAGGGGGGGCGATTTACAAAATTCCCACTGCTAAAGTACATTTGGATTGGGGAGCGGGGTCAGGGAATGTGGAAGTGGGCCTCATGCAGGACTTACCAGCTGATGTCATCCTGGGTAACGACTTGGGGGAGCTGACCTCCGCTTTTGTTTCTCCGTACCCCGCGCAGGAAGCGCTACCCGTGGTAACACGGCAGCAGGCCCGCACCACCGCATCTTCTGAACATTCTGAGGCTCCAGTAAGTAATAGTACTGACCCACCTTTCATCCCCTGGGCTCCCCCCTTAGAGTTTGGTACTGAAGTAGTCACTGACCCGTCCCTGCAGGTATACCGGGATAGGGTTACACAGAATCAGGCAGGGTTGGAGGGGGAAAGATACGCTTGGGAGAAAGGATTATTGTATAGATATGCTGAGAAGGTAGTAGCAGGATCTGTACCCGTGACCCTCACACAATTAGTCGTGCCCCGAAAGTACAGGCAAGAATTACTACGTATTGCCCATGACATCCCTTTATCAGGACATCTAGGCGTCAGTAGGACGAAGCATCGTTTGACCCAAAACTTCTTTTGGCCAGGGGTCTCCAAAGATATTCGGCAGTATTGCCAAACTTGTGACACATGCCAGAGAGTAGGTAAGAGAGGGGACCGGTACAAGGCAAAAATGCACTCCCTACCCATAATAGATGAGCCCTTCAGCAGAGTGGCAGTAGATATAATCGGACCCCTAGCAAAACCCAGCCCGTCAGGGAAGAAGTATATACTAACCGTAGTAGACTATGCCACCCGGTACCCAGAGGCCGTAGCCCTAACTAATATCCATGCGGAGACTATAGTAGATGCCCTAATCCGGATATTCTCTAGAATGGGGTTCCCCAAAGA
Source organism: Discoglossus pictus (assembly GCA_027410445.1). NCBI lineage: Eukaryota > Metazoa > Chordata > Amphibia > Anura > Alytidae > Discoglossus > Discoglossus pictus. The sequence continues at coordinate 180,955,967 of CM050170.1, read as the reverse complement.
GATTATCTCAGATCGGGGTACCCAATTCACGGCCGAAGTCACTCATCAGTTATGGAGAACATGTGGGGTGAAACCTATTGTAAACTCAGCGTATCACCCCCAGTCCAATGGGCTCTGTGAACTTTTCAACGGAACATTAAAGCAAATGCTCCGTACCTTCATGGATACCCAGAAGAACTGGGAAAGGTTTCTTCCCCATCTGCTCTTCGCGTACCGAGAGGTACCCCAGGAGTCCACGGGGTTCTCGCCATTCGAATTACTATTCGGAAGGAGAGTGCGGGGTCCCTTAGACCTCATTAGGGAACACTGGGAGGGAACGGTCACCAGTAACGGTACCCCTATCGTCCCATATGTACTAGAGTTCAGGGAACGCTTGGAGACCCTAATCCAGACGGTACGGTCTAATCTCCAGGCGGCCCAGCAACGACAGCGCAGATGGTACGATAAGGGAGCCAGAGACCGCAGTTTTCAAATAGGACAAAAGGTGTTAATCTTGAAGCCAGTTCAAAATGACAAACTGCAGGCCTCCTGGCAAGGCCCTTATAAGGTGGTGGAACAGGTATGTGACACCACCTATATAATTGCCCCATGTACAGGAGCAGGCGGTAGACGCATGCTCCACGTTAACATGCTGAAACCCTATCACGAGCGGACCGAAGAAGTAACTGCCATATGTGCCTCGGCCGCTGAGGACCCAAATAATCTACCCCTACCAGACCTATTAGCCCAAGGGGGGGCCAACACAGAATTAGGGGAAGTACAGCTAGGAGACAGGCTGAGCACTAGAGAGCGAGCTCAAATACTAGAGCTTATCCGGGAAAAAGGGCATACATTCTCCAACCAGCCCGGGTATACCCCGCTGGCTACCCACAGGGTAGAGACCCCAGGGCAACACCCTCTTCGACAAACCCCCTACCGCATACCAGAATCCGTAAAAGATCATATGCGGAAGGAGATTGACGAAATGTTACAACTAGGAGTGATAGAACACTCAGATAGCCCATGGGCCTCTCCGGTAGTGCTGGTACCGAAGCGGGACGGAACCACCCGCTTCTGTTTCGACTACAGGAAACTTAATGATAAAACAATTTCAGATGCCTATCCCATGCCCCGAATCGATGAGCTATTAGATAAAATGGCCAGGGGCCAGTACCTCACCACAATAGACTTGTGCAAGGGTACTGGCAGATCCCACTAGCCGAGGATGCCATCCCAAGTCCGCATTTGTCACCCCGTTTGGGCTATACCAATTCAAGGTGATGCCATTCGGGATGAAGAATGCGCCGGCTACGTTTCAGCGGATGGTAGACAGGTTACTGGACGGATCCCAGGAGTATGCTTGCGCCTATTTAGATGACATAGCAATATTTAGCAACTCCTGGGACGAGCACTTGACCCATATAGGAGCCATCCTCGACCGCATCAGGGAGGCAGGTCTCACGTTAAAACCCAGCAAGTGCCACGTAGGGATGGCCGAAGTGCAGTACTTAGGCCACAGGGTGGGTAGTGGGCGGCAAAAGCCAGAACCCGCTAAGATAGAGGCCGTAGCTAAGTGGCCAACCCCTCGCACGAAAACTTAGGTTTTAGCTTTTCTAGGAACCGCCGGGTATTACCGTAAATTTGTACCTGATTATAGTGCCCTAGCCAAGCCCCTTACTGACCTCACCAAAAAGAACTTACCCAAAGTAGTGACCTGGAGCCCAGAGTGCGAGAAGGCATTCCAAGAACTGAAATCTGCCCTAATTCATGCTCCTGTACTGGCCGCTCCCGATCCAACTAAACGCTTTCTCGTTCATACAGATGCTTCTATGTTTGGATTGGGAGCAGTGCTGAGCCAAGTTGGGGCAGATGGCGGCGAGCATCCAGTCGCTTACTTAAGTCGGAAACTACAACCCAGGGAAGTAAGCTATGCCGCCATCGAAAAGGAATGCCTGGCGGTGGTGTGGGCCCTCAAGAAACTACAGCCCTACTTATATGGCCAACAATTTGCCTTGCTCACATATCACAACCCGTTGGTGTGGCTAAACCGGGTGTCAGGGGACAACGCTAGACTACTGAGATGGAGTTTGGCACTAAAACCATTTGATTTCACCATCCAGTATCGCCCAGGGAAACAAAATGGTAACGCCGACGGGTTGTCCAGACAGACAGAACTCGAGAAATGATCTGTGAGCACTCCTCCGGACATCCCCAAGCAGATCCGTTGGGATCAGACCGTGTATGCCGGCTTATGGTCACGGGGGAGGTGTGTAACGGAACCCATCACTGTTTTACCCTGTTTTATGATTATTATGGTTAAAATATGATCCTAATATATGTATGTTGGTTAGTGCTCTGCAGAATATTGTCCCAGACATTTACAGCTACTTGGCATGGGAGATAATCTTGTTACAGCGACTCCGCATAAGATAAAGGAAGTCTATTGTATACAGTGTTTTCATTCTCAGATAAGAACAAAGAAGTGTAATTGAATCAATGTCTGATTGTATCAAAGTTGCCAGGGAGGTGTGACCCCCCTATTGTTCTCTTTATGTGTATTGTGTGTGGCCAAAGAGATGTATATATATTTCTGTAAAGGTAGATAAAGTCAGTATTCATTTGACTCCCAAATTGTGTGTCGTCCAATATGGGAGGTCGGGAATGGTGAAACTGTAGTGCCTCTTGGGTATTTTACCGTATACCAGCGGAGATTTTGGACTGCGTGTTCCAGCTCCGTTACAGACTTTAATATATTAACTTAGATTTAATTTAATTCTGTATAAAACCCTGTATTGTAAAAATAAAGTTGTTTACCCAAGTGATATATATATTTTATATATATATATATATATATATATATATATATATACTACTATACTACTATAATAGCTGAGAGTCACTCAATTTGAAGAAACAGGCATCAAATCAAACTGAACTTTAATCATTTTTTAAAAATATTTTAAGCATTTTCGATCTTTTGAGGAACTAAACCCTTCGAACCATCATATTCTGCAAAGTACATCTGAAGTAGATAAAACTGGATGAACTGATGAGTATATTGGTTCTATATATATTATGTTAATCTAAAATCTACACTATGTTCATGCAGCAAGAGATATTAATAAATTAATGTGATTTTTTTTTAAAAATCTTTGTGGGTTAATATAGATAATAATTTTGGATTCCTTTACATGATGGGAGATTGCCAGTTGAACTGCACTTAAAAAATCTGCATACGTTTAGCATCTATGCTCAACCAACTCTGGCAAAGAGACCTCAGAATATCCAGATGTAACAATGAGCTTTTGGCGCTCATAACAAGCCTCACCCCCCGTATCCTTCAACTTTCCTGCTTTGCAATGATCACCTTAGGAGCTTATCGCAAGCCCCGCTCATTGCAAGCCTTTCCTTCCGCCTACTGTATGGGCCGCTCATTGCAGGTTTCGTTAACCTGCAAGTGTTGTGCTTAGGAATGCCATGTGTCTCTCTCCACCATCTCCCCCCTGTCCCTTCCCTGTGTGTTTGTCCTCTGTGTGTCTGCTGAATGTTTGTGTGTTGCGCCCTGAATGCCGTTTGTTGTATTTTCAAAGTCCCTCGTGCCTGGCGTTGTTCGTGTAAGGGTTACTGTCCTTGCCTTCGAGTATTTTCTAAGTTCTGCATGCCTGGCTTTGCTCAGCCTCGTTTTCATCCCGTTTCAGATTTTTTACGTTTTTCGTCCGCCATTTTTTTCCTTGCTTAACCGGCTTTCAATTGACAAAAAACATCTCAAAATCACGTGCAACCTCACTCCCAGACTTCCTTGCTCTCTCCCTGTGCTGTTTGTGAGTGTGTTATTAAGTTTTAGTTTAGCAAAGTGCTAAGTGATTCAACTGCTCACCTCGCTTTGCGAGACTCGCAGTGCAATGCGCGAGGAATACAAAAGCGTGACCAACATCGCAAATGCCCCCAACACTGACAACTATATATGTGATCTCCTAAGTGTAATGTTTTGTCTAGAAATGCATTTATGCTCTTTGACATACATAGTTTGCATTGGATCCATTGATAACAGTTCATTTCAAACAAAAAAAGACTAGGCATGCTCAAACCCAGGTGATTGCACTCAAGACGATGGACCCAATGCCTAATGGCAATGATTTCTCCTTAACAAACAATACAAATCTCTTGATAGATCAGAAAAGTTAACTGGCTAACAGCCTCATTAAATTGGGGCTACGTGATACAACGTAGCCCGTAATGTAGATATTAGAGAAATTTGCTATTAAATTAAACCCGTAACACAGCCCGCAGACGGCTTGCGGGTTAAAACGCAGCAAGGCCGAGAAAAGCCTATGTGAACTTCGCGCCCATAAATCCTTTGATCTGTCAAGCCCGTTACCTCTACTTGTTCAATATCACTATTAAATTGCAAAGAAGTTGGACGTGAGCAAGCCCGTAACACACAAATGGAGCCCAAAGCCCAACGTGTGCTCGAGAGGACCCGCAAAGGGGGTAAGGTCCAATACGTAGCATTTGGAATTCAAATAAAACTCACTACTGTACATTTATTATAGGGGAAAGTGATGTTAGGTCTTAGAATTAATAGCACAACATTCTCAAGACCGCAAATCATGTATATATTCTGTGTTATATCGATCCCGGCAATCAATGCATTAATATATTATAGACCGAATATCGTATTTGCAGCGTTATTAATATTGCATTGTGACTGGAATATGAGTTCTCTCGTAGATCGTAATTGAACCCCGTAAGACTTTGAAATCCATCCTCCATTTTCTTGTGACTCGATGCTGATGATCTCTGTTTCCATTGGCTACGGCCTTGCTCTATTGATTATGTTCTAGCCTGCAAAGCTGCCGGCCAACAGATGGTTTACAGTTTTGCGTCTCAAACCAGTAGCTTGCGGCCCCTTCTAATTTTATAGCCCCGTAACACAGAGGATTTTCAAGCCCGCAGCTACTGGGCTCCAATTTAATGAGGCTGTAAGAGTGCTTGTGTACTATAGAATAATGCTTTTAAAAAAAAAAAACGATTAACATTCAACCCCAAAGCACCTTGCAAGATTGAAAACTCGCAAACTTACAATTCTTTAGATTGGACACTGGATTCTAATCTCAAAGACAGGGCCCTCCATCCTTTTCAATGTGTTAATATTGCTATTGTTTTGTTACCTGGAACTTAACCCTTGTATAGCGCTACGGAATAGGTTGGCCCGTTGCAAATAAACCATAATAAGAATTGCTAAAGTACTTGTTGTTATCATCTATACCAATTAAGAGCTAATTAATGGTAATGATTGCTCAATAACAAAAGATATGATCATTTTTAACAACATTCAATATTTGAAAACTCTATTTGTCAGTTTATAAAGTTTACCTAGTCCCAGTTTTAGAAATAAAAAATAAAGCAAAACCTAAAATGCATCTATTGGAATTGTTTTTGATGTCCATCGGCAGCACTCGGATTAAGTGGATGTCTGGTCACCTTACCGGAGTCATTTGAAACAGATACTTTTAAATGTCACTGTCAAATTAGGTTCCAAATGTGTTTGCTTCATACATGCCTGAGTGACAGAGAAAGAAAGGCTTTCACAATCAAGTAGTCTTGGCTGTTATCTTGCCAGCAGAAGTGCTTGTTTGTAGGGCTCTTGGATTAGTCAGCAAATAAATAATATATTTTAAATAGTTCCTATGTGTTTCTGGCATAGGTAAATACCTTGCTGAAGAACTACAGGATTTTTTTTTTTACATGCTTGTGAAATATATAACAACAACATAAAAATATTTTGAGAAAATTATATTTTGCAAACTCTGTGTATAGATGATTCCACCTTGTCTGACTTCAGCACTTGCTTTGAATTTTGAGTGCATAAAGTAATCTACTGAGCAGTGGAGAAAAAGCTGGAGAAGGAGAAAGAGCGAAGACTTTTTGGTTCATTCATTGGAGTTTTTGGTATTTGATACCTTCCCCTTCTCCAGCACATGCTCAGAAGCATACAGGTCACAATTGTAACTACAAATCTGTACACTCTCATACATGTAACTTTCAGCAAAGTATTACCTATTACTCAGGGCATCACATTCATCATTTTTTTTATTCAATCTCTAAAAGCTATTTATTTTTAAAAAAATTCTGTGTAATTACTCTCTTAGTCAAACTCAAAATAGGCGTTATTCTTCATCTCTGCTTAGGTCCAAATGCAAACAATACAGTAGCTTAGTTAACCATGTACCTCACTGCAATGGTGTGAAAGAGCATAATGTTCTATGTTAAAATGATCTATTTTTTTTCATTACACTAATAACAGCTAAAAAACTAAAGTTTTATGTCTCTTTACATAACAAAGTCTCTTCTGCTTACTGTCTGTTGCATGAGTAAAAAAGACAGCTGAGCCGTGTGGTGAAGACAGTGATTGATAGTGTTTTTTCCCCCTGTGCTCAGGACTGCACTGATCATCTAGCCCATAACTAACCTGTGTTGGCTGATTCCAGCATTCCATGCTTTGCAGATATGGATTTGGTAAGGGTTAACTCTTTTTTTTTTTTTGCTCACTACACACAACTGTAGCTGTGGGTATGGCTGGGGGCAGCAAGTGGCACATGTAAATACAGATTGATTTGATACCTCAGTGAAAAATACACATATTTCAAAAATTCAAAAAGTATTTCAACATGTTTTTGGGGGATCTTTACTTTGATGTTGTTCAAATTGTGCTGCATTAAGTGGCCCTTTAATAAGAATGTAAATAGATAATTATTGTGAGCCTAAGCAATATAATAGACTATCAAGTCTAAAGCTATTATTTCTAATTCTATTTGTAAAGTGCCAATAGATTCCATAAAGATAGGGGTACAATAAGCACTTGGATAACTTTTGAACATACATCTTTTTAAGACAGTATAAATTAGACAAAACTGCCTATATATATATATATATATATATATATATATATATATATATATATAGAGTAAATAAATAGTATATCTGTGTTCACATTTGAATGTCTAAAACAATTTAAAAAACCTGCTTCAAGCTCAGAGTTCCGAGAAAAACTGTTATTACACTGCATTCTGGGAAGCTGAGCTGCGACATGCAGATGTGCCCACAAATGCCTCGCTCTTCAATCCATAGCCTTGATCAAACATGGCTTCCTTTAAGCTTATGCCTGCTGTAGTACACAGCTTTAATGCAAAGCCAAGGTTGGATTTTATACAAGCCAGGAATCCTATCCATGTACAGCTGTTTCAAGCTTACTGGCTATCATCAGCCTGGAGCGGGATCTCAGCCTGTGTTGTGGATTTTATGAGTAGGTAGTTCACCACAACAATCATTTATAATATGGTTGGCAAAAGAGTTATAGAAGCCTCCACCGTACCGTTGTACAGTAAATAAATAGTACATCTGTGTTCACATTTGAATGTCTAAAACAAGTTAAACAACTGCTTCCAGCTTAGAATATATACAGGGTCAGACCGAACTAACTCCCTTTTTCATGAATTCCTAATCTGTACTAAATCTTTTATTATAGAAGCGGAATCTTAATATGGTGGGCAAAAGAGCGATACAAGCCCTCCACCGTACAGTAGTACAGTAAATAATATATATATAAATAAATATATATATATATATATATATTTTTTTATATTTATATATATATTTATATTTATATATTTATATATATATACATATAGTTTTTTTATATATATTTATATGTATATATATTTTTATTTTTTATTTTTATATATATATATATATATAAATATATATATATATATATTTTTTTATATTTATATATATTTATATTTATATATTTATATATATATATACATAGTTTTTTTATATATATTTATATGTATATATATATTTTATTTTTTATTTATATATATATATATATATACAAAAAAAAAAAAAAGGTAAGTCAGAGGCGCTCATCAGAGAACATATATATATATATATACATACAGTTTTATAATATATATTTATATGTATATATATATTTTTATTTTTTATTTATATATATATATATATTTTCTATTTATATATATTTATATTTATATATATATATATATATATATATATATATATATATATATATATATACATACAGTTTTTTATATATATTTATATGTATATATATTTTTTTATTTTTTATTTTTATATATATATATATATATATATATTTTTTTTTATAATTATACTTATATATATATTTATATTTATATATTTATATATATATATACATTTATATAAATATATCTATTTATTTTTTGAGAGGAAGAACGGAGGGTCCTGCTATTATGAGTAACCTAATACATCCATGCTTACACCTGGTGCACATTTAAAAATTATCTCAATTTCACACATGGCAACAGAACATAAAAACACAATTTCGAGGCATATTTCTGTGATAGCCATTAAGCCTTTATTAACTCAATAATAAAAATATTTCAAAACATACTCATTATAAAACATCCTCATTAAAATAATAAACATATTTGCTCTAATAGATATTTTTTGCGTTAATATCCGTGATTACAGAATTCGCCTGTCAGTGTTTGAGTGGGTGATTTTTTAAAAGCGACTGTGTGCATATGAGGAGACATATGCCGGTAATTTAAGCAGGGCAATGCACCACAGTGCTTTTGGATAGCTGTTATTTAATGATCTACCATTTAATGTAGTTCATCATTCATAACCCAGAGTTCAAACAGTATCTGCTGTTATTAAAGACGTAATAATATTGAGCTTTCCACCAGGCAATTCAGAGTTATTTTTACTCCGGGTCTCGCTCCAGGGCTGCTTTGCCCTTCATTTAACTACAGTAAAAAAGTAAGAAGAAAAACATTTAACTCAATTTAATCCATCCATCCCTTCATAAATAAAAAAAGGTAGACACAAAAGCTTTGTACTGTGGATATAATGTATAAAATATAATGCATCAAGCCACATTTATTTATGATATAACTTATTAAAAAATAAATAGAGCTTTTATGAGCTAGCAGACAACATTCACTTGGTGCCATTTAGAGACGTGGTTGTGTTACTTTACATCCAAGTAACCCAGAAGAGCAGTCTTGTTTTATATAGATGCCGTCAACTTTATTATTCTACTTAGACCAGATATGTGCCAAGGGGATTCAGTTTTTTAACATGACTACGCAATGGGAAAAAAGAACTGGTTCACAAAATAGAGTTTTTTACAGAAATTCTTTGGCTGCGTGTTTCGGTAAAGTCTATTTGTACTTTAACACTTTCCATCTAAATTAGGATTTTACTCTGTGTTTCATTTTATTTTTGAACCCTTAAAAATATCTCATTCTAAAGTGTAATATTTATTCTTGGCACCTGTTTTTTAATGTATAAAATAAATAAATACTTGAACTTTTTTTAATGGCGGCCACTATTTTCCTTCGATCCTAACACCTGTGAATGATGAGGGGGACTGTGGATTCAGAAAACATTGATTCAGTATTAATGGACAACTGCCACTTTGAAAAGTCATTGGACAATATGGGTGCATAAAAAGAAAGCCTCATTAGGATAAGCCTATCTCTCAGAATACAGGCTGTTAAAGATGGAAGCCCAATAAAACAAGTTGACTCTGTTAAATTGTATGTTTTCTCTGGCAATGCTTTCATGCCCAGGATTTACATATGTGCTATGTGATGATTCGAGGGTAGGGGCTATTACTGCCCAGTGCCACCTGCTATAGGCTATAGGTTAACTACCCACAAGGACCATTTGGGTTCTTGGAAATCTCTGCACCAGCACCTGATATCTGGCTTCTGTATCAGTCAAGGTCTCTCCATCAGGAATCAGCACTTCCAGGAGTCTCAGTAACCTTCCTGTGGTAGTGACAAGGACAAGTTAGTTGCAAGGTGGAGATTGGATCAGTATCACAGCCACCAGGAGCAAATACAGGAACATACCATTTTTATATGTCTCAGCAGGTAACTGATTCATTTTTGAAAATTCAAACAATATTTATAGGGGATAGATACAGAGGGGGGTGTATACAGCACAATAATGCAAGGGAGTGTCAGACAAACACAGGAGATTGACTCCACATCGGGTCTAATAGACTGGCATCCTGTTTGGCACCTGTGAATAATAGGCCAACCTCCAATACACACATGTCGTCTCTAGCTGTCTAGCACATCAGAGATGTAATTATCTTATCTGGCAAACAATGGGACAAAACAGATTACAATACAATCACTGGTTCCTGTCTGTCTATAATGACTCATTGTAGACCTATTTTGTTTAACTGTTTCATCACCATTTAGTTACAGATTAAACATAACACATAACACAGTAATATAACACAGGGAATTACATATAGTATACAGGATAAGGCAGATACATATGCCATAAGACCATATGAAGCATGGTGGTACACTATGGCAATATGTTTTGGGGCTATTCACCCCACCACCCACCTGTCCACATTTCCCATGTGGTAATAAAATTCCCTTACCGATTTTCCAATGGGGTGGTATGTCATCTATGGTGGCTCAATGCACCAGGATCCAGGCCCTGGAAAAGGGTCTGTGACATGCTAATGTTGTTAGTTTGTTTTTTGCATACTCTACAAACATGTGACATTTTGCCTAAACTATAGTATTTCTTTAATTCATGGTGTCGTTATATTTTTTATTGAATCCTTTTTGTGAAGCAACTACTGTACTCCATATACACACCCTTAGTTTTGATACAAATTGTACCCCAAGACAATTTACAAATCAACCATCTATTACATACTTGCAATCCATTCCATCTATTATTATCCTTTATTTGTAATACATGAGTAACTATTCAAAGTTGCATGTAAAATACTTGCTAAACTCTCTTCAAAGTATCCACTAAGATATGTAACAGTTCATGTGTCTCCTTCCCTGTCATCCTTCAGCACTGCCTCCTAACACCTCAAGTGTTCTGCTAATGATCCTGAATCCTTGATTGATGCACAGTGGAGAGATGAAGAGCCATAATGATGCAGACCGATTCACTTATGCCATGAAATTAGAGTTTATCACCTGAACCCTGCTCTTATTTAGATACATATTTTTGGAATTATTGTTACAGTTCAAGGCTCCAATTCATGGGTGCTACTTACAGTTATTTCTATGCTTCCTTGGTATAACTTTGACTTGTGGATAGAACCACTCCCTAATTTGCTGCTTATCCAACCCACTGCCTGTGAAATCAACCATTCTGTTTGCTACCTGCCTTGACCTCTAGACTGTGATACAAATGACCCTACCTATCACCTAACTTGATCTGCTAATGGTAATTCTATTGCCAGGAATGGATCCTGATTACAACAAGAACAAATTATAATATATATTTTTTACAATAGTTGTAATTTTTATTCTTTATAGCACCACACTGTTTCCACTGTCCATCTCCCACTTTAATTATATGATGGATCTTGGTCCTATTCTCTGGCCCCTTTTTTAGGACCTTGCCGTAACATTTGTCTTGAAATTTCTACATCCTCGATGATGTCCCTATCCTATGCAATGTTCCTTCCAGCTCCTTTGTGAATACCAAAATATTAAAGTATTGTTGTATGAATGTCTTAAAAATGGATTACAGGCAATGTATCACTTTTCAGAAGTACTTTTGGACCTTGGAAACATTTCTAAAAAGTAATTTATTAGTCCTGTAAATATTTTCTGATACAGCTCTTTTCTTATAAAAGCCTTCATACTAGGACTACAAAAATAAATATAAGTTAAAGAACCACCATGGTCATACATTTAAAATAAGATTATTTGAGGAAAACTAGACATGATGATAAGCAACTTTATTTTAGAATATACTGTACAATGTAATATACCATTACAATTACCAGGGACCTACTTCCAGAGGTGGGAGAATACTTTGAATGCACAGAGGAAGCTCTATCTGCACAATAGGGGCCTCATTCAAATGTGATTTGGCCAATTGAATAGGGCTCTATATAAGCACGGAGCATATTTCTTTAGAGAAGTTTTTCCGTTAGTGAAGACCTTGCTTTTGGATAGAAGTTCACTAACTAAAAACTTCTGTAAAAAAATATTCTATGTGCTTATATAGAGCCCTATTCAATTGGCTAAAACACATTTGAATGAGGCCCTAGGAATGCAGTAGTAACTGCTGCCAATGCTCTCATTAGCACTAACACAAAGCTTATTAGTTTACAAAGACACATCATGTGGAACATAAACTTACCAAAAGCAGGATCAGTAAAAAATAAAAGCCTACAGTAAATAATAATTACATATAAAGATGAAAATGTAAGGCTCTAGTTTTTATTTTTTAAAAACAATTGCCCATTATCATGTTTAGTTTTTCAAAATAACATATAGGAAAAAAATTGCTCACAGTGATCCTTTGTACACACACCACAAGGTACAAAGATTCTGGAATCAAACTAGGAATTTAATTGCAAAACCTCTCCAGACAGATATACCATTAGATACATACGGTACATCTTTTGATTATAAAAGCCTTTGGAAATTTTAAACAAAAAAATGGCAACATTCTAGTAACCCAATTTACATTGGCTCCGAGGCGAGCTTTGGACAAGGTCTAGAACCAAAAAACTCTCCCACCACAATTTTTTTTTTTACAAAAGATTAATGAAAATATTAAAATTTTAATAAGGGTAATTTATGTTCAGTTTTAAAGGAGTTGAATAAATGGAGTAACTTTTTGCGTCTGTGATGTCATGTAAGATATCTTAAGAGAAAAACCCAAGGATACTATATCATTGGAATTATTGGGCAATCAAGGCATATTGTAATGCAATTCTGATTTGATGTGCTATAATGTTGGATACAGTGATATAAAATGTGTTGTAATTTCTTTTTAAAAAACTTATATTTATTAAGGAAACATTGACTAAAAAATGGATTTTTGGATATTATGCAATCACTTTTTCACTGTCAACTCCATTCTTCCCTCTCCTTTTAGTTATATCTATTTTTTAACCAATAGACTGTATGCAACTTTTATATTAAGGAACTAAAAACACACACTTTATATAACTGAACACTTTTAAATTGTGTGTCCACATATCCATGATCAATATAATATACTAATTACTATCCACATTTACCCCAACATACTCATTAAATTTACCTAAACCCTACTAAGATTAACTCAGTTCTCTGGGTCCAAAATATTATCTGCTAATGTATTTAATACCCATTGGTATTCAGAAAGCATATTGATTAAATTGTGATGTATAGTGTGTACTGTTTGAATAAATAAATGCAAAAGATTCATACACAAAATACAATATTTATTCATTGGTTTAACAAGTCCGACTGCAGAAAAGAAATAATTTGCAATAATTTACAAATTGTTCCTTATCATCTTTCCTAGTCAACATGATGATATTGCTTCATCAATAATTCTTTTTCAATATCTTATATTTATAACCTGGTGTTTAATAAATACTATTATGCTTCCATTTTTAAACTACAATAAATTACCTTGTTTAATTATGTAACTCTATTTGACATTATGTTGTTTTCATTTATATTCATTATGTTATCTATTTAAAGTATAATTTCAAATCATATTATTAATTTAGGCCTGCATTTATTTATAATGTTTATACAAATTATTGATTAGGTTATATATTTGTTTTTAAGACTTTTGTTTAAATTTTTTTTTTTTACATTGAGATAATAATTGTACAACAACATTCAAACATGCATTTGAATGTTGTTAGAAATGTATTATTTATTTTTAAGAATAAACAAATAAAAAATAATAGCTTAATATGGTCAAATGCGTCTTTTTTTCACCATTGTTCATTACTTTCCTTGACTAACGTTGGAAAGTTAATTTAAAAAATTGGCACCTGGTGCATATTTTCATTTAAAAGTTAAAGATTTGCTCCTTCACTAGACAGACACTTGAGAATTGTTGGATGATGAATAATTGGCATTTATTGATTTGGTTACCTTAGTTACCATTGAATGGTAATACTATGTTATAATTTAAAATGTACCTAATATAGATGATTTATCCTGTTGCAGAAGAAACGGGCTAAATTCCAAAATCTCATTTTTGGGGATTCATTTCATTTTCTAAGTTATACAATAAAGAAGTACAAATATGTCAGTGTACAATAGTTTCCATTATGACAAAAACACTTAAAAGGCAACAAAGGATATTTAAAAATGTGTCGTTTTTAATTCCCAATAAACTCAAATTACTTTTTCGCCGTTCTCATCTGGTCATATGGTTGTATAATTATCTGTGGAGCTTTTACCTATCATCCAAAAAAGCTTTCAACAATCAGTAAATCAGTTATACAACATTTTACCTAAGCATTTTCCATGCATATTCATTGTATATTAATTTCTATATTAAAAACAATTATTTGAATTTTTTTTTACTTTTTATAATAGATGCCCCAGTTTTGATTAAATGTTCCATGTTCTTTAACGCTCATCATGCATAATTATCTTATGAACCTGTGCCTGACAACCCCAGAACCATATGCATGGGTTTAAGAAATGGGGGGTTGAGGGGGACATATCCCCACAAGATTTTAATATGTGTCTTTGTACGCATGTTGTTTGGTCTTTGTATACCCCCAGAATTATTTTGGCTCCTGCACCCAAGACCATATGTAATATGAATAGAGAACCAATGATAATGCTGATCATTTTGTGACAAGCCCCACGTTGTGCACAGACATATTACAAAAAAACGTAAAAATGTATCTTTGTATGCATGCTGTATGGTCTTTCTATACCATAAGTTGTACAACACCCCAGAGTTATTTTAGCTCCTATACCCATGACCGTATGCTATGTGAATGGAGAACCAATCATACAACTGCTCATTGGCTGGCAAGGACAAGCCCCACATTGTGCACAAACATATTACAAAAAATAAATAAACTGCTTTTACTTTAGCTTTTGTTTTTTGCTTGGGTATGGCTCAATATTTTGGACTTCCATTAATTCTCCAATGTACTAAATGACAAATGTTTCAGAACCTTCCATTCCCATATTATCCTGTGGGTTTTATGTACTAAGACTTGACAGCTCTACAATACAATAATTCAGTAATATACAACAATAGCATTATTTTGTTGAGTATTTTAACACGTCCATTGTGAACAGCCAATTTATTTTTGCTGATTAATTTGTACAATTCTACATTAACAACAATCCTGCCTTTTAGTTTGTATTCATAGAGAAAAATAGAGCTTAAAATGACTGCTTTATCACTGCTATTGAAGATCCACAGGAAATACTAGTTAATGGAAGGATTTAGTAATGCTATGCTGCTTTTAATAATGAACATCTATTTTGATGGGGAATCTATCAAGCCGATCCAAGCGTATTATAAATGCTATGAAATATTCTATGTTTATTTGATCTGTCTTTCACCAGAGGAAAGTCTATCCTAATACAATAATCTGCTGTTTCATTTTTAAGTGAGGAAAGATCTCATGAAAAGTAGATTACAAACTATGTTTTCTCCTCTCTGCTAACATCTGTAAGTAGGATTAAGAACTTTCATTACAATTACATGACTACATGACTAAAACTGGTGCCTAGTTAAGATTATGACTAATCCACATCCCTTGACTGCCCACAAAAGACCAATGATACAGCGTTTTCATATTTAATCATATTTTAAGCACTTACACAACATAATAAAACTTCATTATAGTTATTGCACATAATTGCTGTGGAAAATGTATTTTAAATATCTAAAGGAGAAATGTGCTGGTTTAATTTAGAGCAGTTGTAATACTATAGTAAAATGTAATACGGAATCAAGATATCCAATGTATCTCGGGGGTTTCAGTATTTATTGGTTAGCAGTTATTATGAATAACCAGCAATAGCATATTTATTGATTAAATAGATGCATAATAAGAATATTTCGCAGTATTAGAGAGATGATCTTTAAAGAAATGAAATACATGAAAACAACACTGATTAGATATTACAATGTATTTCTTTATCGAAATAGAAGTGCACTGACCGGTTAACCTATAGCCTTCCTGTTTTAGGCAAGTCCAGTAGTCCCTGCCTGCACACATAGACTTGGTAAGGGTTACATTTTTGTTTGTTGGGATTACTGCAAGGAGCACCGGAGCCCTCATCACAGAGGACAAAACTCCCTTCAATTGTCTGCATTGCTCATATTCCAGAGAGGCAAGAGAGTAGAAACCTGAATCTTAAGGAAAAAATTCCTGTCAAATTGGAAATATAAGCAGACAAGGTTTCGAAAGCAAACTGTGATCAATGTCCTACTTCAGTGTAAGTAAGAAAATGGGGTATTACATGCATTGTGATATTTCTTACCACATTGCTAGCTTAAGTAATGGTATTTGATTAATAGTGGGACTGTTATCAGTATTCCTGACAAGGGCTAAACCAGATTAAATTCAACTTGGATATTCTAGCTCACTTTATTCAAAAGAAGGTGAAACTTGCACTCTAGTGTGTTACTGTCACAGTATAGGAGTAGGGGTTTGATTCATTTCTCAAATCTTCCTGCTTTGGTTACATTATTCCTGTCTCAGGATCATGAAATGAATAGACGTCTCAGTGGCTGGAGAAATAGGCATCACAGGAAAAAATGACAAACAGGGGTTATAATCCCTAAATGAAGGCCACTATGTGCTTCCTAAAAGAATACACTTTATTCAGGATTCACACTCTATGTAAAGGGGTTAAAACAATGGTTTAGTTAAACATTACACAGCACAGAGGATTAAGTAAATTCAAATTCCCTGCTGTGATGGGGATCAGAGTTGCTCCTACATAGGTGGGTCACTGATTGGCTCTGTATGGACCAATCAGGCTGTAGCAGTCAACGTGGGATTTGAATTGCCCTCCCTGGAAGGCGAGCTTTTTGGGGTGGAGCCTATATCGGTCTTTCTTTGATTGGCTGAGTGTCTTACATTCTCAGCCAATCAGCAGTAGTGGGATAACCCAGGCAAGATTAACTTTTGCCGTCTTAGAATTTACACATTTTATCATATCAAGCAGGGACAGTATAACAGGAGGTCCTTGATGGGCTAGTTAGTGTTACCTGTTATAATCTGGTTCTATCATATTATGCGAGACTGGGTGAGGGGTAGGTGGCGTGGTAATCACCTGAAGAGAGATCATAAAACCCAATACCCTTAACATACATATAGTGTGTAGGGCCATGTAACATTGGTTCCTTACAGATATTTTCAACATGCAATTATAATGGGGTTGAGAGTTCCAACCCTTCCAAGTGAATGTCCGAATGTCCTACAGATTCATACACAAACAGATAACTTGTCCCATAGGAATTAAGTAGACCCACCTTTGAAATGGGGCCTAATATGCATCCTAAAGCCCAGGGGGTGGCCCTGGATAGGGAGGGACCCTAGGCATGGGGAGTTGTATTCTTGAATATAGGCTCTTACTGGAGGAAGGTTGTCAGCATTAGTTATCTTCGTAATCTGAACAGCGAACAACCCTGGGATATACATAAAGGCCAATCATAACAGGGCCTTGCACCTGTGGAAATTAATTTGGAATCCGCCCCCCCCCCCCATAAAGTTCTAACACTAGAGTCCTGAACAAGTTTTTACAGTGCCCCCAGCTATTAGCTCTTTTCAGCTGAAGTTTAGTCCATGTAAGGCCGTTAGTTGGGGGGGGGGGGGGGGGATTCGTACCTTGACCCCAATAGCACATATTGACAGTGACATTTGGCTAGGTGTGTAACGTGCTTCCATTCTTTGCTATCTGGAGCAGATCGGGTCCAAGCACTGTAGGAAACTGGTAAATAGAAAAAGTTATATATGGGTTTATGAGGCCTACAGATATCCTTTTAGTTTGGGATCTAGTACTTCTACTTACTGTAGATGCTTGATTTGGTGGTAATGTGTAATGCTATGCCTTACGTCAACTATGTTCCAAATAGGGGGTAAAAAAAGCGTTAAATTAAACTTCCTCCCATCATTCTTGACTTACTGGAAAGAAGGACTACCTGTAAATATCACGAGATAAAATATATTACATTAAAATACCACAGAACTGTGATGCTTCTGTCACTTAATCAGGGTATAGAAGAGAAAAGTATGGTGTTGTATGTGTATTGTGATATGCAAAGGGATAGGTAGGGGTAAGATGCATAATGCTACATTATCGAGCAATATAGCACTGCATCAAAGACCCAGAGTGATATGCACCTCCATCAGCGGCATTTTTATTCCATCTGTATAGTCACCTACCATCATCCCTTGCAGCCAAAACGCTGCAACAGGAAAAATAACACTTTTTTGTATATTGAGATTCATAATGGTTATATTCCATGGGACAGTTGTACTAATCGCTGCATGCTTGCATGCATGGTTAATATATTACTTTAATTTATTTAATATTGTTCATGGTATCACTTTCAAAACCGATAAAATAAATGATAATGGGTTGCAGATTTCATTCACTTTAGCTCATGTCTAGGTATCATATTATCATATTGGTCAATCAAAGGAATGTCAATAAAATAATAGAATTTTGGAAAAAGGACATTTAATTTCCCACAAGATAATATACGTGGTAAAAATTCAATAACAGCTAGAGAGAGACAGCCAAGAATGTAAAGTCCACTGTGGCTAATCACATCGTTGTGGATACATCTATCAACAGTTTTACTTAAAATATGCCCTTTCATGTATATCGCGATTTTCCTTTAGGAATAAGATTTATATTCAAAGCAGAATGATCTACGCATTGTGTCTGTGATTATATTTATGGGGAGGTGTGGAAATTAAGATATCTATGAGGAGAGAGACGGAGCTGAGAAGAGAGAAGAGTAATGTGAAGGACAGACATCATGCATTAGCTCAACTTATGTCTGTATCTGATTTACTAAATCTCTTGTATTATAAGTATGTCAACGATGTGGTAATGCACCATAATAACCGATGTAGCATTATGTACCACCCCCTATTTACCTCTTTGCGTGCTACAAACAGAGCAGTAGATATGTGCTTTAGGGGTCAACCATGTGTGCCAAGTATGCCAAGCAATTTTATTGTGCCCTTAATATAATATATGTCATATAAGGCCATAACTAGTAAATGAGACCGTCATCCTGACATCATTAAAACATGGAGGTTAAACATCAATCAATTAGCGTTTAGAGGTCCGATATGCGATCAGACTCGCAATCCGGCAATGTATAAAATAATACAAATTACGATACTGTTCTTGTGCATGTAGGTGGCCTGATATGTATTAACTCCTTGATTCCAGATATTGATATGACATTAAAAAAATATGTTTTTTAATGGTTTCCCAAGTGATCAGGCTTCCTATGTTTTTCCTCACTCAATCCATGTAAATCGGGTGAGTGTGTCCTGGCTGTGTGTCCTGGCTGTGTGTGGTGGCTACTGTTTTGGTCTATGAAAAAAATGAGATAAGAAAATCTACTACTTGAAAAGAAGACCAAACTACAAAGCTATATTCAGTCTTTCTGTGCTTATGTCTAGACCAGGGGTCTCCAAACTCGTTCACCCAGGCCTGATTTGAGGATTTCCTTTCTGTGCACAGGTGAGTCAATCAGGATGACTGAAGAAGCGATAGTCTCACCTGCTTGCAGCAAGGATATCCACAAATCCAGACCTGGGTGCGACCCACCAGGACCGAGTTTGGAGACCTCTGGTCTAGACCAAAACAGTCACAATACAGATTAAAGAGTGAAAATGCATTGTAGACTAATTTGCATGTCCCTGCCTAGTTTCCCACTGTATTTCTTGGAATTCTGAGCAGGAAATCATTTTTTACTTATTCTTAGGTGCCCAAATGCGAACACAAATGTACTAGCCACACATGTTCTATGTTAATTACTGAATATTGGTAATATCATTTTATGTAACTATAACATATAGTGCCATTGCGGTGTTCAACCACACAGTGTTGATATTTAGCATCTCAGGTAATTAGAAGCAATATTTGTCTTTAGTAAAATCAGACAACTTGGGTTTTCACAATATGGCACTCAAAATACGCCCTAATGTGCACATTAAACATTAAACACAAATCACTATGACCTAAGATGCTAGATCATAAGTTACTGTGGGCTATCACACCCTGGTACACAATAAAATGACCCTGGATGCCTCAAGTGTGTCGCTGTGAAGAAGATAGCGCTTTTATTGTGTTGGATTTGAGGCTGAGTTACTAAAATCTGACATATTTAAAGGATCAATATCACTACTTCCTATGAGCGAGGGGATGCCCGGGATCCTCCATCAATACCTGCTACTCTATGAACCCTGCTCTCTCTGGGATCCCCCTCAAATCTTGTTACCCCTATGAGCTTTGTATCCCCTCTTAATCATCTACCATCTTGGTACCCAGGTATCCCCCAACTAAATTGTAATCATGGGGGTCCCATCTATGCCCCTAATGTCTCATAGAGAGGTTTTGGGGAAAGAGAGATGAAGCAATATTTAAAATAAAGTACTAATCATATATATGGAAATACAGCATAGTTAAATAAAATGGGCTACGTAGTTATTTTTAATAATACTCTTTAATATAAAGAATTCATATTTTTCTTAGCGCTATTTACAAGCTTACAATTGTTTATAATAAAACTAATTATAAGGTATACAGAAAGACTAATACAATAAAACCGGATTATTTGGTGCAACAAAGTTGAGTTCCCTAAAAGTCTGAATGTGTAGTGAGCAGATAGAGATAGATGACTTTCTTAGAGATGAGATTTAATGTACCCACAAAGTCATTTTTTTCTGCTAAGATTGCATGAACTGCTCTATGGAATATGCCGGCGCTAGACAACTAAAATTATAGTAATCGCTTTAAAGTATTTGTTCTTATGTAAACAGCCTAGGGACATTCCTAACTGCTATCCTAAGGTTTTTTGGGGGGTAGGTACTGTACCTATTTCAGTAATTATATCTAAAATAGACTGTACATAGCTTACATTAAAGGGCCACTATAGTGCAACATTTTCGGACATGCATTTAAAAGATCATGGCCACCTATTCAATTGCAAGCCCGTTATAAAGGCCGTAAAATTTGCTACAATTACAGTGCGATGCAATTGAACAATTTATGTTCTGAAAGGTGAAAACGTAAACCATGCACTTGTAAGTAGCATTTCAGAGCGTGATCATGATCAATTAAGCAAGGCCATAACTAGTAAATGAGACCGTCATCATGACATCATTAAAACATGGAGGTTAAAAGTCAATCAATTAGCGTTTGAAGGTCCGATATGCGATCAGACTCGCAATCCGGCAATGTACAAAATAATAAAAATGACGATACTGTTCTAGTGCATGTGGGTGGCCTGATATGTATTAACTCCTTGATTCCAGATATTGATATGACATAAAAAAAAATTGTTATTGCGGATTTGCGAGCTTGAAACTGTTGGGCAATCAATTCTAATGTCTTTCGTCACTTTCCCCATCTTTTAAAGTGCAGTATTGATTATTGATTTGCATTTACAGTGCTACGATCAGGTGTTTAACCCCCTTGTGAGTCCTATCTGGTACCCGTAGGATTTTCTTCTACATTTGCCATTTACTGGTGTGAAAACATTTGCGGGCTTGAGTAATTGTAGCAATTGAATAGATATTTGCAATTGCAATATTTACGGGCTTGAAAGATCAAAGGTTTAGCTCGGTCAGAGTTACAATTTTAACAACCACAGGGATTTTGCTAATTCGTTTACGGGCTCCATTACGGGCTCCAGTAATGTACAATTGGTCAGTTAAAAAGGGGCCCATGTTTTCAACATTACAACAGCAAACATTATTTTGGTGTGAAAAATAAGTAGTGTAGTGTAGAAAAGATGGGGAGTGATAGTTGTTTTTTTCTCTCCGCTGCCTGTTATGTTTATTGCCCCATTTTATTAATATAAAATGGATTAACAAAAGGGGCTCTCCATTAAATGAAGTGTGACAGAAGATTTCTGTACATTCATAGTCCGTTCCCACCTCGGGACGTGGATCTGCTGAAGCCAAATGGCAGTTTCCATAGCATCATAATTGCATAAAAACATAAGCAATTACACTGTGTAATTTTTGTACATTAAAAAACATACAGCATATTTTCAAGTATAATTCTTTAAAATACTTGGAAATTATGGCTACAGGGGTCCTTTAAGAGCTTAAAGGTATATCTAAGTTTCTCTGTTTTTAGCTTTTTCTAATCTAACACCTGCTGCTTATATGAGAAACACACATTACATGTAGTTATTATATACACACACAGATTTATTTTTTTTTAAAATAAAATTTGTTTTCCACACCCACAGAGCTGCTTACATAGGTACCTGGAACCCACCAATAGAAACACTGCATTTGGCTACAGTATTTAATCCTATACTAACCTACAAGCCAACAGCAGAATGCAGAAATCCACATAGCAATGTCTGACTCCTATGTGCTTCCTTGTGCAGGGTTAAAATAAGATCACACATCCCATGATGCTTTGCTGCATAAACTACCATCACAGATTGAAACATTGTTATAGCTGTCTTTGATTGGCAAAAACAAATTATTAATTGCATCCAAATTTTAGAAGGGATTTCCGGGGTGTTAACTCTCAAAATCATCCCAAGAGATTTAGCAAACTATAGGGTAAGTTTAATAATGTTTATTTTTGTATATTTTAATGAAAAATGTTTTTATACACTACTAATTCTCCTCTATCAGATGCATTCATAATCCATGAAACTTAAACATGCACCAGATAGAGGAGAATCAGTAGTGTGTGCAAACATTTTTGCATGAAAAAGTATCAACATAATCATTATTGTACTTGCCCTAAAGTTTGCTAAATCTCTTGAGTTTACATTTGATTTTCAGACTTAACGTCACTGTACATCACTGCTAAAATTAGCATCAAATTCATCATTCGTTTGGGCCAGTAACAGGCAGCTAATAAATTGTATTCATCAATGATGGCAGTTTTTGTAGCAAGGAATCATGGGGAGTATAGTCCCCTGCACAAGGATGCAGGAGAAGCCAGACACTAATGTGTGGAATCTTTGAAGGCTATTATTATTATTATTATCGTTTATTTGTAATGAGCCAACATATTCCGTAGCACTGTACATAAGTTAATTTCCAGACATTGCAAAAAATGGAGGGCCCTGTCTTGAGCTTAGAATCTATTGTGCTTTCCCCAAAGCGCCATGCAAGATTGAGAACTCGCAGACTTACAATCTCAAGGGCTAAAGGCTAGTAGAGAATTAAAATCTGTACCCAAATGCAGTGTTTCTATTGGTAGGTACACTGTGCCTATGGAAGCATTTCTGGGGGTGTGGAAACAAGTTTTTTTTTTTTTAAATACAACAAATCTGTATGAATTACACAATATAATGTGTGTGTCTGATATAAGCAGCAGGTGTTAGATTATAGAGGGGAACACAGGGGAACTTAGCTATACCTTAAATAAAGAAGCATTTGTACATGTAACCAAATCAATTCATGCAAAGGCTGTCTAGGTACAGCAAATAGCATTCCAAAAATTAAACTTATTAAAATAATTTTGCCTGTTAAAGGTCTAGAGCATTTTGTACATATGAAACTTACATCTAAAGCCTATTTTTGATAATCTCCAATAATATAGTTTAGGTTTAGCAGAAACAGTTCTACTTATCCTGCAAAAATATTCAGGGGAAAAAAATGCTTGTCACAAACAAACAAACAAACAAATATAAAAAAAGCAACTGAATTATAAACACAGATAATATGATGCAGGAGAGAAGGGCAGGATATTCTCATGGCAGATCAGGGCCGTTACCCAGAGAAGACAAAGCTGATGGTTGAATGTATTTGCTTTTTTGGTTTGGCGCAGCTGGCAACATTTTTAAACTTCACACCAGATGGATCTAGAGTCCATGCTATTATCTGGGGCATGCATAATACAAGCTCTGTATCGCTATGCCGAGAAAGCGCAGTACTAATAGATATCACAATCCCCATTAATATCTCTCCAACTGTTTGATATTCCTCAGCCCAAACCCCAACAGATCCAAACTGTAACCTTCTTTTGCACATCTCTCATGTTTTATTCTCCTGTAATTCCCCATCACTAATATTCCGCATATCCTTGACACAAAACATTTGAACAGAATCAATTAAATATTTGATGCATTATACAAATGTAATTATCATATTTTTTCCAATTTCAAAAATGTTTTGTTTCTCTCAACACTTTTCTTTTTTTTCACTTTCAAGTTTGTTTGTTTTTAGAATAGAACAAATATTTTCATTGCATTCATTAAATATGATAGAGAAATGAACAAGTTTTTGTAAAACAAAAATCTTCTGATAATAGATTATTCAGTTTAAGGCATTTTTTTGTCTTTATAGTGATGTATAAATATCTTTTCTACTTGTTTTTTTCTTCTGTTTTCCTTCTTAAATGATTTCAAGTAATAGTTTTCAACCTCACTTTAACCAATGTAGATATAAAAGAAGTATAAAATATAAAAATAAGGCTTAGAGGAACAAAAGAAAAAGGTGTCGACTAAAAGAAAAGAATAACATCAATAAAAAAAAGTTATTAATAATAAAAGAAAATAAATGACCTTCTAAATTATAATTACTTTTCTCAGTTTATAAGCTTTATCTGAGATAGAAATTAAGTTTTTGTGATTTGCATCTCCTTATATCTCATGGGCTGTTACCAATGGTGGGACCACAGGCTCCCGACCCCACCCAGTAGTGGAGTTATAGATAGGGATTCCATCCTCTAAGGATTTCCATCTAGTCTCTTGCCTAATTAAATAGATTAAAATATAGATTTCTATGTCTTCTTTTTCTATTTTATGTTCTCCTTTTATAAATTATTAAGAGAGAGAGGTGTTGTGAGCCATGTTTCCCAGACCATATAGAAGGATGTCATGGAGTCTTCTAATATATGTGTAATTTGGTCACTTTTCTTTTTTCAAATAAGATTTTATTCTTATTAAAGTTAACTTGTAACCTACTCATTCAAATTCTAATCTAAATAAGTTTTAATTGACATTTGACACATAAGAACCTTATTGTGCCTCTCTAACCACAAACCTTAAGTTGTGTTTTAGTTTTTTTAAGTTATTCTGAAAAAGCACGAAAAACTTGCTAGACCTTGAGCCTCATTCAATTGAGAAATTGTCACACCAAAATATTATGTAAAAAAGTAACTCAAGGTGTCTCAATCTGGGTAATTTTAATTTTGATTTTAATTTGGTTTGTGAGGTGCTACCAGTGATCAAAATAATAACTAATAATAACTAATAATTCTAGGTGCACACCCTAGAATCTAATCTCTAATATGGAGAGTAACAATTAAAACGTAACCTTTATTTATTGTTTATAAAAACAATGCTGAAATAATAAAATCTTGAAATCCAGACACCACGCTAATACTGTTTATATGTTCTGGACACTAGATCATTTTGAAACATAGGACACTAATTCCACCTTAATATTGCATCATCCCTGAATTTCAATTAATATTTGTGAAACTAAGGAAATAAAGTGCTAAGTGCTGTTAAATAGAGAACTGATTTTTTCAAATATTGCAAAAAATGTTATAAAGTGACTATTGAAAAAAGTGCTGGCACAAATACTAATTGACAAATTTTCTTAAATAAATAATTGATTATAAAGTGCTTAGTGCCTAAATGTTCAATAATTAAAATAAGTGTGGAGAGATGAACTTCAGAGAATGAATATGGTTAACAATTTCAAGTATAAATGTCAAAGGGAGCTACCTCAATTCTAAATATTATATATGACTGAAGCCCCACATTCTAAACTTCCTAATTTCTAAACCAGTATTTCTCAGTATTGACTCTCTTGGACTTATGTCCCATTGAGAATGACTCTGGTAATGGATATTGTAATGGATATCAGTACAGTGAGGTCTAGTGATACAACAGTCTAATAGTTCGCTCCTAAACGTGCAACGCTGCCTAGACTCCGTTGTATGACGTCGTCGGCATACGTCGTGTGCACATAACGTGGCGTCTAACCCGACGCACATTTCCCTTATTCAGGTGAGCTCTTATATGCTCACAAGCCAAATTCCTAAATGCACTCAACAAATCCCTTTCATCAGAACTATGTAGCTTGCTAAAAGGACATACTGACCTACCCATGTTTCTACATGGTGAGGTCAATTAGCTCTGGCAGCAACTTTAGAATGTAAGTTTGCGAGTTTGCATTCTTGTGTCGGTGCTTTGGAAACAAGCACTATGTATATTTAATTTTAAGCTAAAAAAAAGGGCTCTCCATTCTTTGCAATGTGTTAATTGCCTTGTACTTATCCCCTGTATAGTGCTACAGAATATGTTGGCGCGTTGCAAATAAGGATAAAAATAATAATAAATAATAATAATAATAACTACTTGATAGGAAGCTGCAGTTTGCCGTTTTGTACCCAACTAAAGAGCACAGCAGAGCTCCAACAAAGAGGTAACACTTTATTATATATTCTATATCACTGTGGAATCTCAGAAACGTATTTTAAACTAAACAGGTTATTCACATTTAGCAAAAATCTTTGGGAAGAAACAAAAAAACAAATTAGTGTCTCAATCAGAGAACAAGAGAATCAACTAACCCTTATAGGTAAATTCACTCTGAGAGCAGTCTCTTTTTGCTCACTTGCGGCCTTCATAGGGAGAAATATTCTGTAGGATATCAGTCTGGTCCCACCCAATAGAGTGATCCACAGAACAGCAAACCCCAGACATACATTTGGCATTCAGTGGGCCTCATCAGTGGAGTGTAGCTGAAATCCCTAAGGCACAGTGAGAAAGGGGTCCATGCATGGGTGTAAGAACTGGGGTGGATGGGTGGGCAAATCCCGACCAGATTTTTGTTTCTTTGTATGCATGTATATATTTAGCCATTTTACAGCCTGTGTATACAATAAGCTGTGCCCCGCCTGCCAGAATAATTCTGGCTCCTACACCCCTGGATCCAAGTCTGGAGTTTCCCATCACCCTTAGTGTGTCTCAGCCCTAAGTGTCAGTTGAATAAACAAATAACAAAACAAAAAAACCGGTGCTCAGTCAGGGGAAGAACTAACCTTAATAGGTTAGTTCTATGAACATAATAACCCAATCTGAGAGTGTTTAGCTTACTTGTGCCCTTCACTGGTAGAAATATCCTGTAGTGTATAAGTTGGGACTCACCCAACAGAGGGATCCAGCCCCAAAATACCAGTCAATTCTACCATGAACAAGAGAAAGAGAAAACCCCAAATGTATGTTTTGGCCTTTATTGGGCCTCATCAGTGCGGTGTAGCCAAACTCCTTAAGGCAGAAACTGTGGAAATATCTGGTTGACGATTGTGTACATTAAATCATACTATTTTTCTTTCTCCTTTCACGCTTCATTTTCTCACATCATGTGTATAGATAAATCCATGGTTAATAAATTACAGATGTAATTTATAAAAAAAGGGGATTTATAATGGCATCCATAAAGGGTTATTGTATTTTAGGGAAAAAATCTCATGATTGTTAAGTATAAAAAAACTATGTTAACAGCTGTGTATTTTCATCATAAAGTCAAATTTAGAAATCTTAAATTTAGCAAATTCTGCTTGTGTATGGAAGCTGTCATGACCAGTGCCCAATCTACCTTTTTGGAGCCCCTGGGCAGTGAAGTGGAGGAGCCCCTGCAAGTGAGTGCACAAGATAAGCATGCACCCATTTTTCTCTTTTCTGTGCCTGTACATCGCTCTCTTGCTATGTGAGCAAGTCACAGACATTTCCCTACAACAGCCATTATAACAACAAAGCTACTCATACATACGCCAAGCAATTACTGGTTTATTAAATGCATTTGTTGGTCGGCCATATTATTTATATTTTTCTAAGATAAAAAAAGGGGTGCTCTTCACAGGGAAGCTCCCCTAGGCAGTTGCCTAGTTGGCCTAATGGGTAATCTGGCCATGGCTATGACAGTAGTACTTCCTGTTCAACCCACAACGGGTGGGTACAGAGCAGATGAGAGCAAGCAGGACTTGCAAATGTCCTCAACAGGAGGATTGTATCAAAAGCTAACGTTTAGCTTAATGATCCAGGTTCCAGACCAGCAAGAATTATTGTAGACAACTAAAATGGAAATGCACAGGCATAAGTACAGTTTGTTACAACTGACTTTTCTAAAGTACAAGCTACAATACTATTTCAAGACGTATCCCATAGATTCTTAAAAAGTTCTCTGTTATTAGTTTTGCTTATTACAGATGAACAAGTGATGACTTCACATTACTTTTAATAGTCTCTCATGGGTGCTGTTTTCTGCCTAAGCAACATGGCTCAGGTTTAGGGCAGCACATTTTCAGTGGTGGCAATATTTCAGTCTGTAAGTATACATTACAGATTTCATAAACACATAAACACACATAATCTTAGGATGAGCATATAGAAAGTGCAATGAAGATTAATAATTACAGCTTTTAAATTTGAGTAAGCCTAGAGCATTGAAAAAACTAAACATGCCCCTGGTGAGGAGGAGACAAATATGTCTTATGGAAATAGATATCTACGTGAATAGGAACTCCTTATTTTCTCCCAAAGCAATAAGCACATAATACAGTGTGATTGGAAGATTTCATGGATACATGCACATACTCAGCTCTGATTACCTACCCTGACACTTTAGTTTATACATTTAATTAGCATGAAATCCTTCTAGTCCTACCTCTGTTTCTTATCTCAATTATCCAAATGAAGAAAGGAGGCTAATTGCTGATTGCTAATAGCAAAAGCTGAAATAAGTAAAGCGGACATAAATTATTTCCTATTTTTCTTGTGAGGGAACTAAATTCTGTTCTGTAATCAATTCAATCCGTTATTTGCATACTGAGAAAATTAACTTCCAGCATATGTCTGGATTAGTTGCCTCTCTCCAGATAACTATTGATAGCATCATCAGTTAATGAACATCTATAAAACTTATCTCATTAAAAGGACATATACCTTTTAAGAAAGTGGCACTGAAATATTTGAAATCAAGAGAAGTAATAGATTCTTTGTTGTGTTCTTCTATAACACTGTTTAAAAGAATCAATTCTTTTCTTGGCAAGCCTTCCCTATTTGAAAGTACAGTAGTTTGTTTTAAGTTGCACTACTACAAAATTGTAAATAAAAATACCCAGACGTGGATTAAAAAGAAGTGTAGTGTAAATGAATTGCTCAGCTGTCATGTTGTGTTGATAAAAGGATGAATAAGCTAGGAATGTGGGTGCAAAATTTAGATTTAACATAGCACATGTCGACTTTACAGCTCCCCCCTGCTCTACAGCTCTACACTTTGTTGGAAATTCGCTAATTCACTAATTACCCAGACGGGCTGCTGGAATTGTACTGGAGCAGCAGAGACTAAAGTGGGGAAGCTGTCAAGCAAAGACCACAGAGCAGGAGCCCTGGACTTCAGAAGAGAGAGGCCAGTACTCTAAATATACAGTTTATTGGAGGGGTTACTGTTTGGGGATAGGGATAGTTGGGGATACGGATAGTTAGGAAAGTGCTCAGAAAGTTAGATTGTGCTCAGAAAGAGCTAGGCCTGTTTATTTCTTGTTTTATTTATTTTCTTACATTTTATGGTGAAAAAGCATTAAAAGTTTGGAAAGCATTTAACGGCCTCCAGTGTTCCTCCACTAGAAACAAATATCTACACAAATAGGAATTATTCATTTTCTCCCGTAGCAATAAGCAAAACAGGGCATTGATCACAAGTGATATGGTTGCCTTGCCACAGAAGCCATTGTACTTGGGGTGTTTTATGTTTAGTGTAATTTGTATTTAAAAGTCCTTCAGTACTTTTCTTAAACTGCACCTACTCCATATATATACATATACTTATGTAATTTAATATAGAGGAGCTTCATGCAGGCAGATGGTAAGATAAATAGCTATTCGAAAAGGAGCAGGAAAGAGGTTGTGGAAGAAGCACCTATTGGAGAGTGTCTTGATACTGGGGTGGCCAAGAGCATACAAATTTACAAGCCCCTGTGGGGTTTTGCATGGGGTCCGCTATTGTCTAGCTCCTCCACTATTGTGTATCCCACCAAATTGCACACCCACACAATGTACAGTATAATAAACAGTAATTTCCACTAGCTAAAGCCTAGTGTCTTGATAATTGAAAATGTGTGGGTTTCAGACTGTTGTGCAATTAATTATAATGTATTTCCATTCCTTCCCATGCTATTAAAGTACAGTATTGTGTGTTTAATCGCTGTTATAGCACTAATACGTTTTTGAAAAAGGCCGTTGCGGCCCCCGCCATTTCAGCTCTTTTTAGTACTTGTACATTTTTGGGGTTCCTGGTGGTCCAATGGGTAGAATGTGGTGCTTGCACCACTGCAACCTGGATCTGATTTCAGTCAGGGTGCCAAAAAGGTCACACCATGCATTGCAGGGTTGGGTCTGGTCATTATTTGGATGGGAGACCACCTAGGAATACCAGGAGCTGTATCTCTGCCATGAAAGCCAAATGTGTCAGCATGAACACTGACATAAAATGTGCCTGGTGTGTTATGGTCCATGAGGTCACGAAGTGTCAGAAACAACTGAACGTCGCAAATATATATATCCTTGACAGAAACGTGATACTTTTTTCAACTGCGAGTTAGACTTTTTTGGTGAGCTAGAGGTACGGGTTTAAATGAATTTAGATTTTATGTAACTTTATTTAGACCTTATAATATTTTAGTTGTACTAAAACCAAGGCCGATTTTGCGTCTTTGGCTGCCCCATAGTGATTGTGGGCGGGTAACATGGAATCGCAGTGCGAGTAGCTAATAGAATATGTGGCAATATTAAGAGTGGTTTTAAGTGTGCATAAATTTACATATTGTGCAATAGAACACGGCCCATAGTCATTTAAGGTAATGGAGATTATTTATTTAATAGGGAAGGGTTATTTTGGAAATTTAATGTAAAAACATTAAAATCATTCAAGCCATATTCATTTTAATTTCAAAAGACTCTGTTTATCATTTCTGAAAAACATATAGTATTATAATTTACTGAATAATCTATTAAGCCAGGTAATACTATAAAGCAAACTGCTAATAAATAAAGCAGGTATAATTCAGTTATGACATACCATCTCAGTCATATGGAGAAGCTAATTAAAATGTGCTAATTAATTTGAATTATATTTATTACAATTGAAATTGAATGACTGAATAATTTTTCAAACGGTCAGTCCATCAAATGTACATTAGAGTAAAAACTTAATTTGAAAGAAAAAATGATTGGAAAGAATTGTAATGATAGAGTGCCTTTTAAATATTGTGAAATTTAATTTAACTGTATACTTTTATTGAACATGACATATCTATCTTAGATATATTTGCAAATGTATTCACAAATGAAATGAAAAATTATTATTTCCATCATCCATCTCTTTAAATTCTATTTAGATTATAATTTACTGACTTTTAATAAATTGTTTAATAGGTGAAATTACAGCATTAACCTATCATCATAATTGCAGATTTAATCCAAATTGTTTGATTAGTCTTAAAATGAGTCAGACCCCTCATCTCCATCAAGTAAAAATTATTGGGAATTTGGTAATAGGGTTAAGCTCTGGAATTAACACATGACACGCACATTCCATCATAACGAACGACGAAATAAAGATTTTTAATTGAAAATAGATTTATTCCACAGGAACATGACTATATTTGCTCATGCATTTAAATTTAAAATGTAATTTATCCAGCTGATTAAGTAACAATGAATAATCTTGATATATATATTTGAAAAGCACACACTTAATTTTATAAATGTGTAAAAACAATGACATCTATGTTTTAGAGGGAACTCAAGGGGATTCAGTTCCTCCTCTTTATCTTTATGCTTCTTGTCAGCTAACTATTTTTGGAAAGTGATATTTCAGTGGATAATGCTTTGATTTTTTTTTCTTTAGATCTTTTTAATCTCTGACTAGGTGAGTTTTATGGTTTAGAAACAATGCAAAATGTTCTGTAATAGTTTTTAATGTTTTCTTAGAAAAATTATTTTACACACATTAAATTGTTCTTAAAAAAAAGATTACAAGGACCTTTTGCCAAAAGACGCACATACACTGGAATATGATTATAAATAAACTAGTGACTTGCCCTTCAAAAATGCTGGCAATAACATTTTAAGACTGGCAATCCTGCTTGCAAGACAATGCAAGGCCCTCTAACTTGCGGGCCTCGTTCATCGGTCATCGCAATGAGTGTCTTCGGTGCTCATTGCGAGCCTCTCCTCCGTCATTGCAGGCCTTGACCAACCCGCCACTTTCATGCTTCGCACTGAGCACCTTCAGCGCTCATTGCAAGTCTCTCCCCCACTCTACTTTACGTGGCGCTTATTGCAGCCTAACAGCATAGCTCCTACGGGCCTAGCCGAAGGTGCTCATTGCTGGGCTCAAGCCTCAAGTAGTTGTCAGAATTGCAAGTTTGCTTGCGGCTCTCATTGCAGCCTAGCTCCCGTGGGCCTCGCGATGAGCGTCTGCGGCGCTCATCGCGAGGCCTGCAATGAGGGCTTTCGGAGCTTATTGCAGCCTAACTCCTGTGGCGCCTGTCGTGAGCTCTGCAACGAGCACCTTCGGCGCTCATTGCAACCGAACTGCACTATCCTATAAACAAAGGTCCACAAAGAATATTGAATCTGGATATGTGACACTGCTTTTCTATGGGATCTTCAGCAAAACAAGTTGTGTGTTTCCATATTCACACCAAATGTGGAACAAGGAGCTGCTATCAGGTAAGTATCTCAAATAAAAGATTACTTACTTTAATATGCAGTATTCATTGAGCTGAGTGCTAATGTTGTTCTCACTTATTTAATGATATAAAACACATTAAAAAAAGACAAAAACTCTTAAAATTAGAAAAGTAGCTTTGCTGTCTCCTCGCTTTGGTTGATAATCTAGTGTCTATTTCCCAATGTGTATCACACAATAGGCAATACTACTAAGGTGATAGAATTATATCCATTACATAAATTATAGCTTCCAGTCCCATGTCATGTATAAGGAATTTGTGTATTATGTTATATTTTCCAGTCCCATATCATTTATGGGAAGATAAATGGAAGTAACTTTTCTTGAAAAAACTTGAGACAGCATTAAAAAGTAAGTACATGACATTGAGCCTCATTCAATTGCAAGCCGCAAGTTGCGAGATGTAGGCTGTAAGTTTGTGAGCCTGCTGCTGACCCGCAGCCTCTGCGACTTAAAGTGCTATTCAATTTGCAAAGCCTGTAAGTCCTGGCCCAATAGAGCACATGGTAAACCATGCCATCGTATGTAGCATTTGCGAGTTTGAACATGTTCAATTAAGCAAGCCCGTAACTCCCGATGCAGAAACAGCCAAAAGAAACGGAGCCCGTCAACATTACATCAGTAAAACATGAAGATGACATGTCAATAAACAAGTGATTCCGGGTCCGATATAAATAAAAATGAATGAAGCCAATGTTATAGTCCATGTGGGTGGCCTGATATGTATTAACTCATTGATTCCCAAGATTGATAAAACCCCGAAAATTACACATTAAAAAATTCAATGCTATATTCCATATTTACGGGCTTGAGACTGTTGTGCAACTAATTCTTATGTCTTACGTTGTGTTCCCCATTATTTACAGTGCAGTATTGAATTTGCATTTAAAGTGCTCCGGACATGTCATTAAGCCCTATGCAAGTCCTCCTTGGTACTCATGATTTTTGCCATTTGCGGGCTTGATGGCTTGTTTTGGAGGGGAAATCGGAGCAATTGATTTGCGATTTTAGCGTTCCGAACTCTTGCGGCCGTGAAAGATCAAAAGCTTGGAGGGGCCTTAACTAGCGATGTTAACTATTGCAAGGAATCAGAGGCCGGAGCCCTTAACCCGATCGGAGCCCGCAAATAGATGCCAATTGAATAGCAAAATAAGTTACGGCCTCTGTTTCCGAAGCCCGGATCTCCCAAGCCTCAAATGAATGAGGCTCATAGATCATAGGAGAATACCATATCCAGAAAACTAAGGTCCCTATTCAATTAAACAATTGTTAGTTACTGGAGCCCGTAATGTAGCTCGTAAACTAAGTTGCTATTCAATTGGCATCTTTTAGCTACCCGTAAATGATTTGCGAGTTACAGGCTGAAAATCCCTGTGGTTGTCAAAATCGTAACTCCAACTCATCTAAGCCTTTGATCTTTCAAGCCCATAAATGTTACAATCACAAATCACTACAAATGCTACAATTCGTCAAGCCCGCAAATGTTCTCAAATCGGTAAATGGCAAATGTAGAAGATAATCCTATGGGTACCAGATAGGACTCACAAAGGTGTTAAACACCTGATCGTAACACTGTAAATACAAATAAAAAGTCAATACTGCACTTTAAAATAAGGAGAAAACAATCAAAGACATTAGAAAAATTACACAACAGTCTCAAGCTCGCAAATCTTTTATTTCTGTGTTGTATCAATCTCGGTAATCAAGGAGTTAATACATATCAGGCCACCCACATGGACTAGAACAGTATTGCCATTCATTTTTATTATTTTGTACATTACCAGATTGAGAGTCTGATCGCATATCGGACTTCTAAACCCTAATTGATTAGCGTTTAACCTCCATGTTTTACTGACGTCATGATGACGGCCTCATTTACTATTGGCTGTTTCTAAATCGGTAGTTACGGCTTTGCTTAATTGAAGCAACGGAAGCAAATATAATTCTGCCCCTATACAAATCCCTAGTACGCCCTCATTTGGAATATGGAGGACAATTTTGGGCACAACTACATAAAAAGGCCAATTTAGTGCTGGCAAAAGTACAGAGAAGGACAACAAAACTAATAAAGGGAATGGAGGAGCTAAGTTATGAAGAAAGACTAACCAAAGTAAACTTAGAGAAAAAAAAAACCTAGAAGAGGATATGATTACCTTATATAAATACATCCAGGGTCAGTATAAAGCTTTGTCAGGAGCTTTTTGTGCCAAGAGGTTTTAAACTGACAAGAGGATATCCTTTGAGATTAGAAGTAAAAATATTTCACCTTAAAGAAATACAAGGGTTCTTCACAGTAAGGGTGGACAATCTGTGGAGTTCTCTACCAAAGGAGGTGGTGACAACGGATATGATAGATAACTTTTAAAAGGGATTGGATGTATTTTTAAATAAAAAGGGGTATTCACGGTTATCCTGGATAATTAGTAAGGGAGTATTGATCCAGGGATGAATCCGATCACCAGTATCTGGGGTCAGGAAGGAATTTTATATGTTTTCCCCTTTTGAGACAATTGCCAAAATGTCACTGTTTTTTTTTCTGTTTGCCTTCCTCTGGTTGAACTTGATGGACTTTTTCAACCTCAATTACTATGTAACTATGTAAATGCTACATACGGATGCGTGGTTTACAATTTTGGCACGAAAAATTGCGGTCTTGTTCAATTGATCGCTCTGTAATTGTAGCAAGTTTCAAGCCCGCAGACTTACGGACGGTATAACTATGGGCTTGCAATTGAATAAGGCCCCAAGCATACCAAAACATAAACATCCTGTTTATTTTATCTCAAAGCTAAAAACAATGGAGAACAAAGTGCAGTCGCTGGTTTTGGAAATGCCCAAAGGACAAAATTGCTTTTTAAATAAAATATTTTTATTCAGATACTTTCCTGTTCTTTAGGACTCTTTGATGATTGAGTGTCCTTCAAAGCACAAAATGCTTTGGGGTATATCTCTCTCTGTCCATGTTTAATGTTTGTAGTTAGTTTTTTACCATGATTGAATAAAGGAACACACTTTATAAATTTGGAAGACCTGTCTGATAAATGGCTGCTTTGTCCTTTATTTTGGCAGATCATGAAAGCATTTCCTCCTCTTCTTTTTATGTTGACACTGGAATAGGTTCAGAATGAAGAATGTAAACTTGTACCAACTGTAGTAAACAGTACGGCAAAATCTCAATATAATAGCCATATAAAAATATCTAGTAAGAAGAATAATGTATTTAACAAAATAAGAAAAATAGCACAA
Organism: Discoglossus pictus; assembly: GCA_027410445.1. Lineage (NCBI taxonomy): Eukaryota > Metazoa > Chordata > Amphibia > Anura > Alytidae > Discoglossus > Discoglossus pictus. The sequence goes on along the minus strand of CM050170.1, from coordinate 180,919,951 downwards.
TAATTATTTTCAATACTAGTCAATTGTCCGTCACAAATAACGGGATAATACTTTCTATTTCTGTTTCCCCCCCTCTGTCTCCTTACCCCTCTCCTGTTTCTCTTTCCCCCCTCTGTCTCTTTCCCCCACCTCTCCTTCCCTGTGTTTCTCCCCCTCCCTTCTGTCCCTCCCACCCTCTCTCTCCCATCTCTTTTTCCCCATCTCCCCCCCTTCTGTCTCTCTCCCCTGTCCCTCCCCTTTGTCTCTTCCCCCTCTCCCTTCCTTGTGTATCTTCCCCCTTTCCCTCCCCTGTGTCTCTTCCCCCTCTCCTTTCCTTGTATATCTTCCCCCCTCTCCCTCCCCATGTCTCTTTCCCCCATCTCCCTCCCCTGTGTCTACTTTCCCCCTCTCCCACCCCTGTGTCTCCTTCCCCATCTCCCTCCCCTGTGTCTCCTTCCCCCCTCTCTCCCTCCCCTGTATCTCTTCCCCCTTGCCCTCCATTGTATTTATTTCCCCCTCTCTCTCCCTGGTTTATTTTCCCACCCCTCTCCCTCCCCTGAGTCTCTTTCCCCCTCTCCCTCTGCTTTGCCTCTTAACCCCTCTCCTGTGTCTCTCTCCCCCTCTCCTGTATCTCTCCCCCCTCTCCCTCCCCTGTATTTCTTTCCCTCATCTCCATCCCCTGCGTCTCTTTCCCCCCTCTCCCTCCCTTGTTTCTCTTCCCACCCCTCTCCCTCCCCTGTGTCTCTTTCCCCCCTCTCCCTCTGCTTTGCCTCTTAACCCCTCTCCTGTGTATCTCTCCCCCTCTCCTGTGTCTCTTCCCCCCCTCTCCCCTGTCTTTCTCCCACCCTCTCCCCTGTCTCTGTCCTCACCCTCTCCCACCCACTTGCAACTCAGAACTTGCGGCGGTAATAGCGGGCGTTACACACAAACTCGCACTACTATATATGTGATAGTGAAATTATTTCCAACCATTACATTTGACATTTACTAAAAGATTCCTTCAGCAGGAGGAGAGTTCTACCTTTTTCTTTGATATACTCACATGGGTTGAAGGGTGTGCGCTGTTGTTATTGGCCAATGGTTCTGGGCCATAAAGCGCTTAGCAAATAAAGGTCGGAGTGTCTTGATGATTTAGCGCGACACATCTTACAGGCAGGTAGTTTTCGCTGTTTTATGCGAGACTTGTGTTATACTTTTGCTATCAGCACAAAGCCACAGATGAAGATGAGCGCCAGACTATGTGTTTTGGCTATTACATGTCGAGAATGATCCAAAACACACTTTCTGACACACATTCAAAACTCACACGAGAAAGTAATCTTATTTATTTTTACAAAGGGATGTTTACTGCTATGGAAATTACACATTACATTTTAGAAACAATAAGGGCTCTGTATTATGTTAGGCATGAGTAACTCTGAGCAGTTCTTTGTGTTTTATTCTGGTTTGTCCAGGTTAAAGATTATATATTATATATCATCTATGAACATAATATAAAAAAAAATAAAAAATGTAAAGGACGACTTTGATCATGTTTTTCAAATAGACTTTTTTGAAGAACTACACGCAAAATATACAACATCAAGAGAAGGTCATTAGTTACAAGGAGACACCAACCTGATGAAGTAACAGGCAGGAGTAGGGAAGAAAACAAAATGGATCTAGGAAGTAAGGAATAATTGCAAAATATAAAGGTTGTGTCTATTTTTTATTAATTATACATATACTAGCGACTTGACCGTCAAAAATGAAAGCCATGGCGATGCTGTTTGTCACACAATGTAAGGCTTTTGCACCTCTGAGGACATTTGGCGCTCATTGTGAGCCTCTCCCCTCGTGTACTTCAAGTATCCTGCTTTGCAACGATCACCTTTGGGGTTCATCGCGAAGACAGATATATAAGTACAGTGTAAAATATAAAAATGTGAGTACAGTGAATTAATAAAGTAATATGAATTAATAAATTAATATACTTTACCTATTTATATGTATTATGCAGCAATCAATATTCTGAAGAGCTAACAATCTATTTATATTTTCCTGCATCTGAAAATGTACAGTTGCACTGTGGATCATCTGAGGAGAAAGTGTCAGCAATGTGGCAAGTGTGCAGCGTCAATAGGCTGAGTGTGCGAGGCTAAACCGTTTGTTTAGGCGGGTAAAGCGGCATTTTAAAATCCTAATGTTATTTGTTTCAAGTTAGTTTTGTAAAATGGCGGCTTTTTTCTATGTGTTACTTGGCCTGCGACCATTTTCCGTCCGTTGTAATGATATATTTTGTATCTCATACGTTCCTGGGTAACTCGTACGTGCCTGGCGGTGATTTTCGCGGCTCTGTGTCCTTTAGCCTCGTCTTCATTTGTTTCTGCCTCCATTTTTTTCTCGATTTTCAAGTTGCAAAACTGCTTGAATGCGACTTAAATTGGCGTGCAACCTCACTCCCAGACATCCTGCCTGTCCCCCTGTGCTGTGTGTGGATTTTTTAGTTGTTGTACTTTTCGTGTTTTTGGATGTGCGCGGTTTGCGTCTTAACTTCGTATTTTTGTGACTTCGGATTTTTTTTCTATGTCTCGCGGGTCTTTTTTTTATTTCTAAGACCTCGTATGTCCTTGGTGGTGTTTTGCGCGCCTCAGGGTCGTGTAGCTTCGTTTTCGCCCGCCATTTCTTTTCTAGCTGATTTTCAAGTGACAAAACTCCTTAAACTCGACTTTAATTCGGGTGCAACCTCACTCCCAGACATCCTGGCTGCCCCCCCCCGTGCTGTGTGTGATTTTAAAAAAATGTTTTTAGTGTTTTTGTTGTTTTTGGATGTACATAACGCTTATGTTGTTGGTCACGCTTTGCAAGCCTCGCTCATTGCCAGTGGCGCCGGCGTCTCTCATCCCCCTCTGCCTCTCTCTTCTCCCTCTGCCGCTGTTACAGGCCGCATCCGCGAGGACCACGGGCCTCTATCATCCCCCTCTCTCCTAACCCCCTTATCCTCCTTCCTAACCCCCTTCTGTTCCTTCCTTCCCCCTCTCCAAAACCCACTCTATCCCCTTTCCGCTCTCTCCTCCCTTCTTACCTTGATCCAGTGATCTCCTGCTGCTGCAGTGCGTCTTCTTGCTGTGACCATACCGGCATATTCTAATTGAGTGACGTCACATGCGCGTCACGTCATTAGCATATGCCGGTGCCATACACAAGCAGAAGACGCACTGCAGCAGCAGGAGATCACCGGATCAAGGTAAGAAGAGAGGAGAGAGGGGAAAGGTGATAGGGAGGTTTTTGGAGAGGGGGAAGGAGGGAGGATAAGAGGGAAAAGGGAGGAGGACAATGAGACACAAGGGAGAGGAGGAAGAAAAGGAGACACAAGGGAGGGACAGGAGGGGAAAAAGGAGACACAAGGGAGAGAGAGGAAGGGGGAAAGAGACACAAGGAAAGGAGAGGAGGGGGAAAAGGAGACACAAGGGAGGAAGAGGAGGGGAAAAGGAGACACAAGGGAGTGAGAGGTGGGGAAAAAGGAGACACAAGGCAGGGAGAGGTGGGGAAAATGAGAGACAAGGGAGGGAGAGGAGGGGAAAAGGAGACACAAGGGGGCCAGGGAAGGGGAAAAAGGAGACACAAGGGAGGGAGAGGAGGGGGGAATGAGACACAAGAGAGGGAGGGGGGATGAGACGCAAGGGAGGGAGAGGAGGGGAGAAATGAGACACAAGGGAGGACGCAGATGAGTGCCGAAGGTGTTAACATTGTGTGGCAAACAGCATTGCCACGCTTAAAATTTTATTCCCGTAATTTTTGACGGCCAATTTCCTAGTTGCTAAAATAAATTACAAATATAAAATTCCATAATTAAACTGTTGTCAGTGTGTTGTAACCAGTTATTCTATACAGCTTTTATCTAAGTATCATCTGTTAAACCTGATAAATACTTTCCATATGTTTTTGACATTCTCAGCTACACAATGTCATTAGCTCTACCATTTAGCCATTTTGGCTGTTACATTAGTAGCTTCAAGGTGTATATAAATTGCTAACTATTCAAAACATTAACAGAAGTAAAAACAAAATCCATGAATTACAAAAAAAAAACAACGATATCAGAAGAATAAAATATACAGACTTTACTTTTATTTGCCTTGTTTTTCTATCAAAAGCTTGGATTTTATGTAGGAATTTGTTATCCCATAATATTACATTATCATCATGATCTGAATACGTGCATTTAATATAATAATTTACATTTATATAAAATATTAGAACATGGTGTTAGATCCCTGGTAAAAAGAAGATTTTTTATTTTAGAAGTCTTTCCTTATACTTTAAACTTAAACAAAATATTTTCTAAATTTTGTTAAATTCCAGGTTACAGGAATATTAGAAGCATGGATGTAGGAACTGGATGGACGAGGGGGACAAATCCTCCCCCCCCCCCCCAGATTTTTCAATGTGTGTTTATGTGTAGAGAGACAGTTGGTTGGTATTTTTATACTATATGCGGTATACCCCCCCCCCCCCCCCCCCACACACACACAGATTTTCTTTGACTCCTACACCCATGCTTAGAAGGATTCATTCCTAAAGGATTCTTATTGCCTACTTTACCCGGGAATTCAATATATTAATATCCTGAATTTTTCTCTTTAATGGGGTTTGTTATTCATTTTCTGATAATGTCAGAGCTAAGTTGAACATTTGATTAAAAGGGTAATCTCAGCATTTTAATAAATAAGTATTTTATTGAAAAATAACATTTGCAATCATTGCAGGTAATCAAACTCTTGTGATTAATAATTCACTGACTATGGTAAAAGAAAAAAGTGAAATCTTGTGTTTTGATAAAATATTCTCTTTAATGAAGTAAAACTATACACTATATATAGAATGGGAGGCCTAAGGGAGATGATGTCTCGCTGTTCTCTCAATAACAATTGAGAAAAAAAATCATAGGGTTAATGTGGTTATTAATTACATTCTGATTTATATGAGACAGCTTCATGAAGATAATTATGCTCATGTATAACAATGTTATAGCATTTGTCAATAATGAGATTGGTTTATTAATTTTTTTACACTATCTAGAGAAATATGATATATCCAGATATTCTGTATATTTACATTTGCCAAGCCAGTACTAATAAGAGAATATTAGTAACAAAGGTAGATTGATACAAATTACCAGTCAAATTGTAAAATTACTTAGGGGAATGGCCATTTAAGACACTATATGATGATACCACTTCTATATTGCAACACAGAGCAGGTCAATGAAGTTCACAGCAGTTCAAAATATATTCAGTAAGGAATTTCCATGGAGCGTTCAGTGCAAATGAGCAATCTGATCTGCTAATGTGAAGTCATGTTTTATCCTGGTAAGAAGCCATGGGTTACCTTTTTTAATGGTACTAATGGGAATCTGAATGAATATTCTTTATTTCAATCCTCTCACAATCTAAAAAAAAACCAGACAGAATTGATCAAAAATGGGAAAATGGAGCACTTGTACTCATTTTAGAATGTCTTATCTTTATAAATACCATCATCAATGTAAAAATTAATACATAGTATCATGGTTAACAAAATCATTCACCAAATCATCCACTATCAAAGCCAATAAATAAAATATCACCAAAAAATAGACAAAAACTGGTAATTACAAGTCAGAAGCACTGTCACAATCATAAATTATGAATATATACATTTGTATTTGAATCCTTAAAAAATGGTTAAACCAACACAAAAACATTTAAACAATAACCATGGAGGAATAGCCATAATAAACTTGATAACCACATGATGAATATCAGGTAAAAGGGTCTATATATATATCAGCGACAATATTTTTTTGATTTTTCCTTTTTATATTTGTCTGTATGCTCTTGGTATTGAGATAAAGTAGTAATTTAATTTGCTCAGTTTACTCAAATGTTTTTGAAAATAGTTGTCAAACGTACACATTTATTTATTCATATGTTTTCAGGAGCAGTGAGACAACCCAGAAAATATAATTAGTGCTTACATTAGATTAATTTATTAAATCAGGGCAGCTAAAAGCACAGGAGCATGAGATTGAATATTTTGTTAGAAATTCTTAATGTTTCATTCCGCAATGTATTCAAGACCAGGTATTTGAAGGGAATATTAGTAACAAAGGTAGATTAATACACATTGCCAGTCAAATGGTAAAATTACCTGAATAAGTGAAAGCCCATTAAATACACTATCTGATTATACCATTTCTCTATTGCAAAACAGAGCAGGTCAATGAAGTTCACAGCAGTTCAAAATGTATTCAGTAAGGAATTTCCATGGACTGTTCAGTACAAATGAGCTATCTGATCTGTTGGTGCTAATGAGAAGCCATGTTTTATAAGTGGATATCCTGGTAAAAAGCCATGGGTTAAATATTTTAATGGTACTAATAGGAATCTGAATTAATAGAAATGATATCTAACGTTTTTTTTAAAGTTTGCTTTACTCCTTAACGGTCATCAGTAAACAATTAGTTAATCAATATTGCACTTTAAAGGTATCAGAAGGATAAATAAGCTGGCTTCCTAGCTTTAGCATTTTATTCAATCTGATACATATTTATTGAGTTATTTTTTATTTATAAGTTTACTTCAATTTGCAATTTGCCTTTTGTGCTTTTCTCTGCCTCTATTTTGCTTTTTTGAGTTTAAACAGCAAAACATACTTTGTATTCCAGCTGACAGCAAATCTACAGTGAATAGGATAGATGTCTATGTAAATGCACAGAGCTGGGACGAAAGTAAATCTATCGCAAAAGAAAAAGTATTGCATAATTACTGGTCTGGCCAAGGAATCCATGCACAGGCTTATGTTTGTTTTAGGATTGCTGGATGAGTTTAAATAAAGATATATAAATAGTAGAAGACAGAGCGAGAAACATAGATTACTGGCATCAGTAAATCTACAATGTTATTATATTGTCCAGGTTAAAATGGTGCTGATGCTTTTAAATGGAAACCATCAGGGAAAATGGTTGTATGTGATGGTAAAGTCAAATTAGATGTTACACAAAACAGACCCATTTATCTGGGAAACAATGGATGTAGAAACATGGAAGGCAAATCAAGATGTGTTCAGGCCACCTAGTTAGACTTTTCACTGAAATTCTATTTAACATTTGCCTTAAAGGGCCACTGTAGTACAACAACAAGATTATATTTAAGACTCACCTAGGCAAAAAATTTCAAGTTGTGCCCTAAAACACACACATATGTAGATTCATATTAACATTTCTATAAATGAGTTTTGAAAAAGCTAAATGGGATTTTAATTTATACCCATTTGCATATCATAATCCAAAATTCCCATTGTGCAATGGAAACATTTTATTTGTTTCATTTTGACACATCTTAGATATAAAGACTCAATGATGTAGACAAACACATGTGTATCTATATATGGCTAAATATATCTATATATCTTAAATATGAACATATATGTTCTGCTATGCTGCACTTAAGGAAGAGGAAACATTTCTCCATAATAAATCAATACCCTGTCTCCTCAATAGTTGCTATTAGAAAGCTAGAACTCTTAATATTTTTATGACCAAAGAAGGACAGAAATTGCTCTTAAATGGCCATTTACCTCACTATAAGTGCTCTTCATTGTATGAAAGAGCACAATATTCTATGTCAAAGTTATATATTGCTTTTTTAAATTAATCTAAGAATAGTTAAACATTTGCAGTTTTGGTTTTGTTTACAAACACACTGCTGACTGCCCAATGATTTACAGTATCTGCCGACAAAGGCCGATCCAAGCTCCATGAATAATTATGGTTTTATGGCTTTCAGGAAGGTAATCAGCCATCAGTTAACCAATAAGTAACATATTTGGGAGTTTCCAGCAGTCATTTTCCTGCACAGATGAATTTGTGAAGGGTTAATCCCTCGTTATGACCTCCTCTCTGCACACAGTTCCTGCTGTCAGCCTTTCAACATGTTTTCAGAAGAACATTACAGTGGTATACTCCAAGTTGTGCTGAATTAACTGGCTTTTTAAATGTGTGGTTTATTTATTTAATATTAAATAATGTCTGTAAGCTTTAGTGTGCCACATTTTGTTGTTTGGGACTAAGACTTCCTTTGTTCAGCGTATTCATAGGATGGGCTATTGTAATTGGTGGTAGGTTATCATATGTTCTCTGTTACCTGCCAAACCTAAGTATGATAGGTCACTCTCCTCTATCAACTATATTTATAAAATTAAGAAAATAAGAATAATAAATAATTTTTACTGTGACTTTTTTGAGAAAAAATAATGTGACGACAAGGTTAAGACTAATCTGACTATATGGTCTAGCTGTTACCAGTAATTAGTGAGGCCATTGGTTCAAAGTTGTTATGATCAGGAAAAATTCTACATCTCTAATGATGTAATCAAGACATATACTGTAATGATGTAATTAATACAGATACCAGGACAAACTATGAATATATACATTTAAAAATGGTTAAATGAAAACAAAACACTTAACGGATAAACATGGACAAACACAAAAATGACATATAAATATGATGAGGGAACAGGGACATCCTCAAGGCTTTCTTAGTTTATTGGTCCATTCTCAGGATTGGAGGTGCCTGACAAACAGCCTTATTAAATTGTGATTCGGCAAATTGAAAACACAGAGCATATTTTTTACAGAAGTTTTCGGTTGCTTTTGGATAGAAGTTCACTAACTGAAAACTTCTGTAAAAAATATATGCTCTGTGCTTATATAGAGCCCTACTCAATTGGCCGAATCACAATTTAATAACCTTTGTAAGACTAAACCTCCAACCCGCCAACCTTCAGCCACCCCACTTCCAGTACCCCACCAATGCATAGCCTCTCCTTATCTTCTACTCTACTTGATAATTAGGGTGGATGCCAGCCTGTCCATGGGTCGATGGAAAGTTCCCCTGTGTTGGGTTGTGCGGTGGCTATTATCCTGAAGTGGCAATTCTCTTCCCAGGTGATAAGTATGTGATCTCATCTGCCAGAAATTATCCTGACCACAGGACTGCAAATGTATTTTTATTCCCCTCTCCCACTTCTCCTCATCTCCCCTTCCTCATCTCCTCACCCCCCCTTCTTCTTATCTCCCCTACCCCATCTCCCCCTTCTCATCTCCCCTTCCACAATTCCTCATTTCCCATTTCCCCCTTCTTCTCCTTATCTCCCCCTACCCTATCTCCCCCTTCTCCTCATCTCCCCTTCCCCATCTCCTCATCTCCCATTTCCCCCTTCTCCTTATCTCCACCTACCCCATCTCCTCTTCCCCATCTCCCGTTTCCCCCTTCTCCTCATCTCCCCCTTCTCCTCATCTCCCATCCCCCTTCTCTTTATCTCCTCCTACCCCATCTCGCCCTTCTCCCCTTCCTCATATCTCCTCTTCTTCTCATCTCCCCTTTCTCTTACTGTATATTGCCTTCCCCGCCGGCGTGTCATTAGGCTGGGGCAGGATATCCTGTGTGACACGACGCGCCGGCAGGGGAAAGCTGCACAGACTCTGATCGCCTGTATGCAACATATAGTAAGAGAAAGGGGAGATGGAGGGAAGGAGAGAGGAGAACGGTGGAAAGGAAGGATGCATTTTTTCTGTTGGTTAATACAAGGTGCCTGTTGGGAAATGGAAACCCATTTTTTTAAATAAAATAAAACTGCATGTGTACAGAATAAGTTTCACAGGGAAACTTCCTTATGGATAAGTTAGATGTGACAACCTAACTTATCATAACGTCTCAGTCATCAGTCTAGATTTCTCCAATGTAAATGGCTACAAAACCCACATTATCTAAATATTCAACAACGTTAGTATTTGTTTTTGCAAGATATGGAGTTTCTTCATATCCCTTTAATTAGAATTTGGCTCATTTGTCGCTTGAGATCAATTATTGAAAACGTATTTGTGTCTATTTCCCTGAATAATACAGTCATTTAAATAAACATACATTTTTGTTCGAAAACAGGAAACTTAATGTTTGCGATGATTTTTGGCAATCATCAGCTGACTCATCGCTCATGTTGATTTAATGTGTTGGCCTGCGTAATTGATAAGAATTTGTCAGCAGTTCATAAAAGAAATAAAAAGACTGGCAGCTTATCAACATCTTCATAGCATCCCACATCTTCCGCCCCACACGCTTCCTTACTCTTTTTTGTTCTATTAAACATCCATATCCCTATTCCATGCCAAAAATATATCCTCACACTCTTTCAGCCAATGACAAATCACCATTGTATCCATGCATGATGGTGGTCAGGTCTTAATCAGCACTCAACAAAATTGTCCGCCTTTTTCCTGTTTTTAACTTTTTCTAATCTAACACATGCTTTTTATATCAGACACACACATAGCATTGAGTCATTTTATGCACATACAGGTTTATTATTATTATTATTATTTTAAATGGTTTCCACACCCCCAGAGCTGCTTACATAGGCACCTGGTACCTACCAATAGAAACACTGCATTTGGGCATGTTTTTAAACCCTATACTAACCTTCAAGCCAACAGCAGCACACTGTAGAAATCCATACAGCAGTGTCTAAACTCCTCCTTGCTTCCTTGCGCAGGGTGAATACAATACTACACATTCCATTATGCTTTGCTTCACAAACTGGCTTCCCAGTTATTGAAACAAAGTTATAGTTGCCTGTGATTGGCCAAAATTAATTATGACCTTATTCTAATTAAGCTATGGTTTTCAAGGGGGCATGCCTTCTCAAAATCAAGTGGCAGAAACCTGAAGGAGTTTGCAAACATCAGGATAAGACTGTTAATGTTTATTTTGGGATTTGTAATGCAAAAAAAAGGTTTCATACACTACTGATTCTCTTCTATCGGATGCATTAATAATCCAGGAAACTTAAATTTGTCTTTACTGTTGTTTTATTTACATAATAAGAAACAGTTTATTTTTAATCACTTTAATACATTTAGAAACTTGGAAAAAAGTAGCATATCTTACATCTTGCTTCAAGTTGCAATGTTGCACCTAAAACATTGCCAACTTATGAGTTATACTGTTTAAGACTGGTTTGACACTTTTCAATGGTATGGAGTAAGCAACGCTGGATTCAGTACATTAACCAGACTCAGAACTTGTATTCAAATTTAAAGGACTACTGTAATGCCCAAGCAACAGTAGCTACATGTTGTAATTAGGTCATTATTACAATTTACATTGAATATTTAAAAAAAAAGATAAAAAAGTAATATTGAACATTAAACTTAATTTAATTTTAAAAAAACAGACTCAGCTGCTGCTAGTCTCCACTCACTTCAAGGTGGTCAAGGAGGCAGCTCTGGCTGGCAGGCAGTAGTAATTTGTCAGACACAAGTCTGTATCAACACAGTGCCCTTCATTGACTGGGGATAGTCCTGGCTAGGATGCAGTACAGACTGGCCTCTGGCTAATTAGATTGTTATCAAAACCCTTTAGGACGATCTCATAGCCAGACCCTCACACTTTCACAACCTTATAAGGGTAGAGACCAACAGCACAACTGGAGGCTGATACCATACTGAATATTACTATTTTAAATAATTGAATACACTTTTTGATAGTATTTAATTAATATTTAAAACATGATTTATTTAAAAATAAAATGTGTTTTCCACACCCCGGGGTTGCCTTCATATGCACAGTGTACCTAATGATAGAAACAGGCATTTGGGAATGGATTTTAACCCTTTACTAACCTTCAAGACAATGCAGAGATAATTGTTCAGGGGACTACACATCCCACGATGCCTTCCTGCACAAACTTCCATCACAGATTGATACAATGTATTAGCTGCCTCTGAGTGGCCAAAACAAAATATGAATTTTATTCTAATTATAGCAGGGATTTTCAAAGGGTGTTAAATTTGAAAATCAACTGCTTGCAAACTCAAGATATTTATCAAACTTTGGGGTAAGTTTAGTGTTTATTTGGGGATTTTTTTCATGCAAAAAATTGTTTTCACTGCCGATTCTCCTCTATCAGATGCATTCATAATCCAGGAAACTTAAATATGCCTTTAAAGGTATATGAAAGTGAGTTGGGTTATGAATACATCCTGTAGAATGCATCATAACCAGCCTAGCAAAAATTGTTTGCATGAAAAAATGCAAACATTTTTTTGCAGAAAAGAAGAAAATGTGCTGGGGATGATGTAGACACCCCCAGCAACTGAGATTTGCATATTGGATATCTCATTTTTAATGAGATATCCAATATGCAGCACATGCTCATGCTGATTGGCTAAAGGAAAGGAAAGTGTCTAACATCATGTGACTTCCCACAGTAGGGCAGACTACAGCTGCTAACTGAGCATGCCTGCACAATCCCCAGGCCAAAAAGAAACATTGCATAAGTTATGCTAATTATCCCTGGGAATTTCAAAGGGTGTCAACATTGAGAGAAAACAGTTTGCAAAAGCAAGAAATTCAGCAAACTTCAGGCAAACGGTTTAACTGTTTACTTTGGAATTTTTTCATTCAAACTATTTTTTTCAGACACTATAAATTCTCCTCTATCAGATGCATTAATAACCCAGCTCACTTACATATACCTTTAAGTAAAAGAATTTTAATTAGTAATCTTGCCAAAGCATAACATCATAATAGCGCCATTGGTGACCTAATGTTTATTACATCTGTAAGTATTAAGAAAATATTTTCAGACATTATTATTTAATATGCAATCATGATTTGCTTGTATTTATATTAGATATTACTAAAAGTGTTAACAGTCTGTTAGTGTTGGTGCCCAGAAATATTAACATAGCAAAGATTCTTTTCTTTTCCCAGAACCCAGTCTGTCTTCACACCTGTTTATTTAACTTTCGACAACAAGTTCAGTTTTATGTACACACTTCAAAAAGATGTCTGAAAACAGCTACTATTTAAGGGTCCTTCTAGTTTTAACTAAATTAAAAATATCTCTTAATAACAAATTATAATTTAAGGTTCACTGTCACATCATACAATAGGATTTTATTTGTTTGTTTAGTAAACAATCAAATTGGTAATGGAAAAATAAATGTAATATAGCTCTTTTTACATTTAAAATTAGTGTTTAATTGAAAGAATTGCTCTTTCTATCAACTCTGCTGGATGGAAGAGAATCCAAAAAGGAGACTAGTTTTTTTTTTGGTTAGTCTATGTTTTCTTGCATTGCCCACTGCACTGAGGTAAAGACTGCTATCAGGACACATAGGGCCACATTCAATCCCAAGCCCGCAACGCAATCGCAGATGGTCGTATGTCTGTGGGTGTGTTGCGGGCTCCCGTTCGCAAGTTACTGGCCAAAAGTTGACTCCGTAAACCATGCACTGGTTCGGAGCAGTACAGGAACATGATTAATTAAGCAAGCCCGTAACCTCCAATTTCCAAATTCCCAATAAAAAATGAGACTGTAATTATTACGGCAGTAAAACATGGAGGTTACATGTCAATCAATTAGGTTCGGGGGTCCAATATGCGATCAGACTCGCAAAACCGCAAAATACAGAATTATGAAAATGAATGCCAATACTGTTCTAGTCCATGTGGGTGGCCTATTAACTAATTGATACCAGAGATCAATTTAACGCCGAAATGAAACCTAAAAAAATGTAAGAACTTGCTGATTTTTAGTACTTGGATGGGAGACTACCTAGCAATATCAGGAGCTGTATACTGTGACCCACTGGAGAAGGAACTGGTAAACCACTCCAGTACCTCTGCCATGAATACCAAGTGGATCAGCATGGTGCATTATGGTCAATGAGGCCATGGAAAGTCAGACATGACTTAACCATGCAAACACATAAAGAGGAAAGGAATGTGTCATGAATTTGAAAATGTTTGAATTTTTGAAAGTTTTTGTGTATGGAAATGCTGTTGGTTGGTGGATAGGAAGTGAATGTGAAATGCAAATGCACATTTCAACCAAAGTTTCAAATTGAAATCTGAATTTTACCTCTTGAAAAAATGGGGAGCCTGTTAAAGATGTGGAAATTAAGTGCAGAAGAATATAGTTATATAGTAATTTTGGTTGAAAAAAATATTTATTCCATCATGTTCAACCTTTTTAGATCTCCTCTGATTTGCAATATGCAGATTTATTGTTAATTGATCCAGAGGAAGGCAAACAGAAAAAAAACGCCAGTGAAACGTTGCCAGTTGTCTCAACAGGGAAAAAAATATAAAATTCCTTCCTGACCCCAGATACTGGTGATCGGATTCATCCCTGGATCAATACTCACTCTCTATTTATCCAGGATAGCCCTTAATGCCCTTTTTATTTAAACATATATCCAATCCCTTTTTAAAGTTATCTATCAAATCTGCTCTCACCATCTCCTTTGGTAGAGAATTCCACCCTTAAATCATTATGAGGCACCTTATTGCAGAAGCCATTGGCTGGTTTCTCCTCCCACCAAGCTCAGGTAAACATGGAATATAATAAATATAAACCTGGTTTGCAACATTACAGTGGTGATAGTATTAGCCATCATTGGAATAAAATTGTATATTATGGATAATGTTATCAGTCTTTTCAATAATATTTTTTATATAACGACCATTTATTGATCTCTGACTATGAATTTTGAAATAATGTGTCTGTCTGTTATTTAATATCTGATGACTGAACTTAAAAACAGTATTTTAAGAAAAAAATCACAATGCAGTTTTTAAAACTTACATCTGAGCTTCAGTGTTTCATTCTTCAGTAGCTATGTTTCTTTCCCCGACTGTGGAAGAGGATCTGCCAATGGCACTGTCCAGTTGGAGTCTTTTTGCTTATTCAATATACAGATTCCCACAATCTGACTGGTGTATAGTATTAAATGTAAGTCTAAGGACTTGACCTAAGCATGGTCCGCTATCCACACAAGTAACTATAATAACATAATAACAGGAATTAGAACAAAATGTAGCTGTACACCCCTTGGGGAAGGAGCTCACCCCACCCAGAGGTGTAGTGGAACCCCGCGCCTTACCAGATAATGAGCTCCAACCCCTCCAGCAACTGTGACAAAACAATAATAAACATAGGGCATGAGGGAGGGATACTTTTGATTGTTCCTCCAACTGATGAGTGACTAAAGGGCAGGAAACCACCTCCTAATATCACTTCCTAACTCCTCCCCCATCTCATAAATTGACTCATGACTACCCAGCAATATGCCCGGTCAAACGCCATTTTCTGCAATGCTATCTCCAGGGGCTGCCTGCTGGTGGGAGTGGCCCTCCATAGTTATGCATCTGAGTTACTAACGCCCAGGGCAGTATCTACCTTTTTGGAGCCCCTAGGCAGTCAAGTGGAGGAGCCCCTGCGAGTGAGTACGCAAGGTATGCACAGACCCATTTTTCCCTTTCCTGTTGTATCTGTCTTGTAGTAGCCAGTCTATGAACTGCAACGTTTCACTTTTTTTGAGCCAGGACCCATTTTTGTTTAAGAAGTGGACTCCCTCACAGGAAAGTGCCCTTTGGCAGCTGCCTAGTTGGCCTAATGGGTATTCTGGCCATTCTAACACCTGCCTTAAATGTGAATTTCCACCTAACACAAGTTGCTTTTATATAAAAGTATACACTTACAGAACTTCATATATATATGTAAAGCCTATTATTGCAACAAGACCTTGGTATTTTAAAGGACGTGGGCTGTTGAAACTGTTTAGAATAATAAATATAACTTGATTGGCTCTTGAATTGACTCTTGAACTTGTGGCACAATCTTATCACCCAGCTCAGAGTTCTAAGTGTCAGTGACAAAAATAGAACACAATTTTCACCTCTACCTACTTTCCTTGGTCCTGGAGAACTCGATGTTAAACTTGACAAGTTCTATAACTTTTAGTTAATCTTCTCCAGGTGATCTCTTTAATAGAAACTTGAATTTAGGAAAGTGAATCAGTGCTCAAATCAGATTTTTTTTTAAATCCTTTACCAATAAGGAAACTTTTCTTCCAAAGACAAATGCATTATTGGTATCTTACACTTTAGTTTTGCATTGATTTTTTTTTGTTTTGAAAACATAGTTTTATAATGTTGGATAGAAATAAGAAAAGAAAATCCCTGGCAGTGCTGATTATGTTTAAAAAAAAGGCAGAACAGCAGTTTAAAATTTTAACAAAGAAAAAGGAAATCTATTTATTATATGAAAAGTAAAGATTTCAGCTCCGAGGTTTAGCAAACAGTCCAAAGAAATTGTGAAGATTAAAAAAAATACAAAACTGTGTAAAATAGAGTTGGCTACAAATAATTGTATAAAACAGAAATTCCGCACTAATAATTCATATTTTGTACTTTCACATTTTCTGAAGAACCACTGAAGTCCAATACAGTAGACTCTCAGTTAACCAAAACTCAAGCAACCAGAAAAAAAATGAATACTGTACTTTAAATAAAAATAAAAATTTACAGAAGTCAACAAATGCCAGGAGCCAGGTTGTCATGCCACAAAATGCTTCCAGGCACCTAGATATCATCCACTAGACGTTCTCAGGAACGTATCGCATCCGTAACCTGGAGAGCGCCTGTACTATTATTTCTTTTTAAGTCTTTTTTTAGGTATGAGAATGGAGCACCTTAAAATCTGTGGCCTTTATATAACAATTCAGTATTTGGAGCTCAAAGTGCCTCCATTTTTATGTATATTCTGTAAAACTTTTAATTCAGTTCTTGGTGGTTTATGTTTCTAGATGAAAAGAGAGATGGCTCCCGGGAATTGTTGTAATATGTATTTGGTGATCTAAATTGGTATACATCTATATGTATTTGAAGGAGTATATCTATTTTAATAGTGTTAATTTTCCCTACAATTCCGGATTGTTACCTTGTTGTGGTGAAGGGGCTTGTGTACTTCAATGAAGCTGTGAGCTATACCATGCAGGGTCACCCAAGAAAGGCAGATACTAACAGAGAGGTCAGAAAAATCATGTTCCACTGGAGAAGGAACTAGCAGCCCACTTCAATAACTTTTCCAAGATATGGATAGACACAAAAAGCCTGTCATGCTGTGTCCACAAGGTCATGGAGATTAGGACACAAATGAGCAACTAAACAAAACAAATTTGCCCTAACCATGGCATTTCTAAATTATTCCAATTATCCAGTTGACCTTCTGTCTTAAGTAAAAAAAGAGTAAAGTTGTCCTACTTAGCGGGATTTAGCCGAGACGCGGGACTTAGAACGGAAAAATTAAGGACTTAGCATAAAAACAAAACAAATTTGCCCTAATGATTCCAATTATCCAGTTGACCTTCTGTCTTAAGTAACAAATGAGTAAAGTTGTCCTACTAAGGTTTTGCTATCATTGTTTATTAAGATTTCCAAATATTTAAAAACAAAATTCACACCATTGGTATGGATATACTTTTTTTATATTGACAATTCTTTCTTAGAGATGCTAGTGCCATATTTATATGGACATAGAAAAAGATCTCCAGCATGGGATCATGAAAACCTATATAGGAAAATATATAAAAAAACTCTACTAACCCAATTAGTCCTAATTAATTATTTTTTAAGTTTCCCAATGCTCACATTCAGGAGGCCTGTCTGCCATCCTACAGAGCTTATCACTGTGTGAGTTAAGCAGGCAGCAAGCTGTGAATCTCCATGTTGCAGCTTCCAGTGCATACATTGTTGTTGTTGTTTAGTCGTTCAGTCACATTCCACTCTTCGTGAGTCCATGGACCAGAGCGCGCCAGATGCTTCTCTCAGTCACTGCCCCTCTGAGCTCCATCAAGTTCATGTTCATTGCTTCAGTGACCTCATCTATCTATCTCTGCCTCTGTCGTCCCCTTCTTCTTGTGCCTTCAATCTTTCCCAGCATCAGAGTCTTCTCTAGTAAATCCTGACTTAATGTATGTCTCATAATATGGCCAAAATATTTGAGCTTCAGCCTCATGATCATACCTTCTAGTGAACACTTTGTCTTGAGTTCCTGAAGTACTGATTTATCGGATCTTCTTGCAGTCTTCTCCAACCACAATTCAAAGGCATCAATTCTACGGTGCTCAGATTTCTTTATGGTCCAGCGCTCACATCTGTATGTTACTACTGGGAATAACATAGTTCGAACTATGCGGACCTTTGTTGATAGTTTAATATCTTTACTTTTTACTAGCCTGTCCAAGCTTGCCATAGCTTTCCTCCCCAGAAGCAAAAATCTTTTAATTTCATGACTACAGTCACCATCTGGAGAGATCCACGGAAAATAAAATCTGTCACTGCCTCCACTTCTTCCTCCTTCTATTTGCCAGGAAGTGATACATGTTCCAGGAAGTGTTCCAGGAAGTGATGAAAGTTCAAGTGAGCGAGCCGGCCCCAGCTTATGTAACATGTATCTTTATGTAAGACCTACCTGATATTTAAAAAGGTCAAAGGACGACTGCAGAGTAAAAATTGTTTGCTCCACCCCTGACCAGTCAAACATTACAAATATATTTGTGAGTGATCATAAACTAAAATAGCTATGTTCTGACAATCAATTCACCATGCTTTGCTTCTATGATCACTTTCCAAAGTTTATCCTGCTTTTTCCGTGACACAAGTGGTGGCAGGGGTATAAGAGAAAAAATAATTCTGGGGGGGATACAGCTCATTGTATACACAGGCCGTAAAATAGTTTAGATATATATTTTTATGTAAAACATAGAAAAATCTGGTGGGGTTTGCCCCCCCCCCCCCATCCCCTCCAGTTCCTACATGTATTTTTGATACCTACTAGAATATATGGGAATGATCTGCCCTTTAATTGTCTAATGTTAGTTTGTGATATTTGCTTATTGAATCAGGACACAGCACAAAATAATAATAGACAAGTGTTTGTTCTTCTGGATTTTCTTTTCCTGTCATTCAAGTCTTTGCCGTTGAGATTTCTCCCATCCCCACATTAATCTTTGCTTGTCAGAAGCATGGCAGGTTTCACCACAAGGGAACACAAATACTACATGCTGAGTTCAAATGACTACTGTGTGTAGTGGCACCGGAGCCTGTTCTGCACGAGGAAGGACTAACACTCTGGTTATATTACAAACAAAGGCTCACAGAGGCCGCCAGCCTTTTATTAGCAGAAGTAAGGAGCGAGCCACATTCTTGAGAAGCAGCAGGGGACACACACACAGTGTCTATCAATCTACTTAAACTTTTTTGTGACATCTGGTTTTAGGTTTCACCTTGTAAGATCTGTGATGAAATACGTGTTTTACTGGTAATATACGATATTCTTAACAGTATTTTGTACTGGTGGAAAAAAAATAGCTGCTTGTATTAAAGCCCTGCCAACCGGCAAGTCTGGGGGCCCGATTCAGTTGCAAGCCCGCAACTTGATCGCTGTAGGAATGTCTGCAGGCGTGTGACGGGTTCCCATTCATCTCTGAAGCTATTCAGTTGCTCAAGCCCACAAGTTACCGGCCCAAACCATGCACTGGCTCGGAGCAGTTCAGGGTCGGGAACATGATCAATTAAGAAAGCCCGTAACATCCCATTTTGAATCAGCCAATAGAAAATAAGACCGTCATTATTACAGCAGTAAAAAATTGAGGTTACTTGTCAATTAATTAGGTTTGGAGGTCCGATATGTGATAGGACTGGCAAACCAGCAAAATAAATAATTATGAAAATGAATGCCAATACTGTTCTAGTCCATGTGGGTGGCCTGATATGTATTAACTCATTGATACCTGAGATCGATTTAACCCCCGAAATTATACATACAAATCGTATATATCGTATATACTGCCGATTTGCGAGCTTGAGACTGTTGTGCAATTAAGTCTAATGTCTGTCATCACTTTTCCCGTTATTTACAGTGCAGTATTGATTTTTTATTTGCATTTACAGTGCTACGATCACGTGTATAACCACCTAGCGGGTCCTCTCTAGCATCTTGTGGGATTTTCTCCTTCTTTTGCGGGCTTGGGAAAATTGAGCAACTGAAAAGCTATTTGCGATTTTAGCCATTGTAAATCTTGTGGAATTGAAAGATCAAAGGCTTCGGGAAGCTGCAAGTTACGGGTTTAACCTAATTTCTAGGCCGTAAATGGTAACCCATTGGAGCATGTGAAAAGACGCCAATTGAATAGCAAATTAACTTGCGACCTCATTGCGGGCAACAGTAACATGTGAAAGCTCAATTGAATCGGGCTCTGGATTGGACAATGAATAACTAAACTTCAGAGGAGCCAAATAAAATAACCATTTCTGGATCGCTACCTTGTTGTGGTAAAGAAGCTTGTGTATGTCAATGAAGCTGTGAGCTATACCATGTATGGTCACCCAAGATGAGCAGGTCATAGCAGAGAGATAAGACAAATTGAAGTGCACTGGAGAAAGAACTAGCAATCCACTCTGGTAACTTTGCCAAGATAACCTTCTGGATGAGCACAACCAGAGACGTAACAGTTGTTCCTAACGTGCTGCAGTTCACACAGTCATGGAGACTCATGACTGAACAACACAAGAAAATAAAAAGCTCAGCAGTTTCATAACTTTTATAGGCAATTATTCTTTACGGTTTGATCCCATTTACTTTTTTTTATGGAGTGTCCTTGTGAACTATTGCAGCTTCCATTAGACCTAATGAGTGCCGTGGCGGAGCTAGTACACAGAGTGCAAAAAAATATAAATTATATCCTGTGTCTCCTTTCCCATCTCCTCTCCCTCCCTTGTGTCGCCTTTCCCCCCTCCTCTCCCTCGCCTGTGTCTCTTTTCCCCCCTCTCCCTCCCCTGTGTCTCCTCCCCCTCCCTCCCTCATGTCCCCCCTCCCTCTGTTGTGTCTCTTCCCCCCGTCTCCCTCCCCTGTGTCTCTTCCCCCCTCCCCTATGTCTGTTCCCCCCTCTCCCTCCCCTGTGTCTGTCTCCCCTCTCCCTCCCCTGTTTCTGCCCCCTCTCCCTCCCCATGTGTCTGTTCCCCTCCTCTCCCTCCCCCTGTCTTTTCCCCCCTCTACTCCCTCTGTGTCTGGTTGTCTTGCTCTCCCTCCCCTGTGTCTCTTCCCCTCATCCCTCTCCTGTGACTCTTCCCCCCTTACTCTCACCTGTGTCTCCCCCCCTCTCCCTCCCCTGTGTCAGTTTTCCCCCTCTACTCCCTCTGTGTCTGTTTGCCCTGCCCTCTCTCTCCTGTGTCTCTTCCCCCCTCTCCTGTGTATGTTCCAACTCTTCCTCCCCTGTGTCTCTTCCCCCCTCCCCTCCCCTGTGTCTGTCCCCCCTCTCCCTCCTGTGTCTCTTCCCCCCACCCCTGTGTCACTTTCCCCCTTCCCTATGTCTCTTCCCCCCTCCCCTGTGTTTCTTCACCCCTGTGTCTCTTCCCCCGTTTCTCTTCCCATCCTCCCTGTGTCTCTTTCCCCCCTCCCTGTGCCTCTTCCCCCCTCCACCTGTGTCTCTTCCCCCTCCCCTGTGTCTAATCCCCCCTCCCATGTGTCTCTTCCCCCCTCCCCTGTGTCTCTTCCCCCTCTCCTGTGTCTCTTCCCCCCCTCCCCTGTGTCTCTTTCCCCAGTGTCTCTTCCCCCGTGTCTCTAAACCCCCTCCCCTGTGTCTCTTCCCCCTCTCCTGTGTCTCTTCCCCCCCTCCCCTGTGTCTCTTTCCCCAGTGTCTCTTCCCCCGTGTCTCTAACCCCACTCCCTGTGTCTCTTCCCCCCTCCCCTGTGTCTCTTCGCACCCTCCACTGTGTCTCTTCCCCCGTGTCTGTTTCCCTCACTCCTTTCCCCTTTTTATCCTCCTCCTCCCTCATCCTCCTCCCTCTCCTCATCCTCCTCCCTCCCTCGCCTCATCCTCCTAATTTCCTCCCTCCCCTGATCCTCCTCCTCCCTCCCCTCATCCTCCTCCTCCCTACCCCTCCCTCCTCCTCCCTTTCCCCCTCTCCAATTAACCCCTCCCCCTTATCCACTCAATTACCTTCATCAGCTGTTCCTGATGAGTCCACCCGGCATATTCTAATGACGTGACGAGCATGTGACGTCACTTCATTAGCATATGCTGGGTCACGACACAGAAAACGCAATGGAGAGCAGCGCGATGAAGGTAAATGAGGGGAGAGGGGGGGGTTAATTGGAGAGGAGGAAAGGGACGGGGAGGGAGGATGAGAGGATGGAGGGAGGAGGAGGATGATGGGAGGAAGGGAGGATGAGGGGAGGGAGGGAGGAGTAGGATGAGGGGAGGGGAAGGAGGGAGGAGACACTGGGGTTGATGCCCCTCTCCCCTCACTTACCTTCATCAGCTGCTCCTTCTGTTCTCCATCGCGTCTTCCTGCTGCGTCCGCCTGGCATTTGCTAATGATGTGACGCGCATGTGACGTCACATCATTAGCGTATGCCGGGTCCGGAAGATGCAATGGAGAGCAGAAGGAACAGCTGATGAAGGTAAGTGAGGGAGGAGGAGTAATTGTAGAAAGGGAAAGGGATGAGGAGGAGGAGGGGAAGGAGAGAGGAGACACTTTGGGGGGATGCAAGGCTGGGGGGCCTTGCGATGAGCGCCTCTGGCGCTCATAACGAGTACTTCCCTGGCAGGAACCAGGTAATGCCACAGGCCTCACGGTTACGGGCCGCAGTTGGCGCTCATCTCCACCAGCGCAAGGGGCGCCATTGGCACTCCTTGCCAGCAACTGCGGCCCTTGTGCGTTGGCAACAACACCTATTGCTCACAACTATATATGTGATATAGAAATATATATATATATATATATACTGTATACTGTAAAAAATGTATGCGCACACACTCACATCCATAAAATATTCTCTTACTTGCCGGGGGTGCAGAGGGGCCGAGGAGGGCCTGGGGGGGGGGGGGCGCACAAGGCAGAGCAGAGTTGCAAGAAGCTGAGGAGAGCCGCGGGAGGTAGAAGAGAGCCGAGGGTGGCTGTGCGGGGGGGGGGGTTGCAAGGAGCTTCGGGGCCGAGGAGGGCTGAAGCAGGGCTATCAGTGAGCCCTCAAAGGCTCAGGACCCCGGTGCTTCGCCAATGAATGAGAGCATTGGTAGTTTCGCTGACATATTTCCATTGTCCAGATAGAAGCTTGAGCGTCTCATGAAGTAGGTCAGTGGAAATTAAAATTACAGCATTCACTACAGTAAAATTGCATATAATAGTATTAAACTGATAGCTATATGTTTTACAATCTAAAGATATTGTGCTTTCTTTCAAGTGTATATTTTAAATATATGACTTATGTGTTTTTTTAATGCCAAGCCCAAGGTATTAACATAGCTTTTATGTCAAAAATCATACTAAATTCTTATAGATTTTTGAAATACAAAACATAAATTAAAAAACAATAAGTTTGACCTACTGTCAATGGGGCTTAGTAAGGGTTTTCTCCTTCATTCTCCATGAAATTAGCCAGTTATTTGCAAATGCCTTTTACTGAACATGTGTGGGAGATGTGAAAGAACGTCAAGAAAACCACCAGCCATCCTTCCAAGCCTAAATAGATAATACAAATCTGTAGAACAAACCCCTCGAACTCCAAGTCAGTAGAGAGAATGGAAGGCACAAATATGGACAAGTAGAGCCTACAAATATGAAGATTTTCCATATAATATATTTTTATGTCCATGGCTAATGTTATTAGTTTGTTACATACTTCCAAGATATATGAAGTTTCTCCCACGTAATGGCCCTTTAACAAAAACACATCAGTAGGTTGATCCTATTTTCTCTAATTTAATTTAGAACAACTTTTGCTAATAATTATAGAATATAGGCTATATTAAGGAATATTGCTGATATAATACATCATACAACAATACTGTAAATGTACAAATGGATTAAAATAATCTGTGTGGTATGTTATTTTGCATTTTATTACAGTAATAATGCCAACAGGATCATTTTGTGCAGAGAGGAATTATAGCCATCTACCCATATTTTTTTCCTTTGGGGAATAATTTATGATTCTGCCATGTCTCTCAGTATATTGCAGATTTTTTTTTTCATTAGATGCATACTGTCCTAAAATAACATCAATCCTCCGGCCATTGGCTGGGATCATGTAGTGTTAAGTGCTAATGCATTTAGCATTGGTGAAATCCGTACTCTTGGCGCCAAGGAGTTAAGAATGTGGAGCTTGAGAACTAGATAGTACATTGCTAAGAGCAGCAGAGACTCTTACATCAGAACCTTTCTGTCATCTAAGCATGCTGGTAATATAGATAGAAGAAGACGATATACCGGGCAGAGAAAATCAAATAAGGGAAATGTCCCACCCTCTGGGTGTTGTGCTACATATTGCTGAGAATTCGTTCTTTAGGATTTTGTAGATTAGACTATAGTGTGAATATATTTTAAAAGAGACCATGATAAAATGTAATATACTTGTATGAAATAATATTATTTCAATAATATGTGCAGTTTGTCAAGAAAAACATGTGAACCAAAAACACACATTTTTAATATAGCATTCAAAAAGCATATTCTATCCATTCTATCGATCTATCTATCTATCTATCTATCTATCTATCTATCTATCTATCTATCTATCAATTTATCTATTATTTCTTTGCTTTTTTTAAAGAATGCAAACATGTTATTGAGAGTTAATGTGCTAAGTAAACAAAATATATTGGTAAATACAGTACATTCCATGTATCATAGAGCCTATCGAT